>OY390717.1:12048087-12349901 GCA_959613365.1 Balanococcus diminutus | reverse complement strand
GCCTGTTCCTGGTATGCCTTGTCAAGGAGAAGACCGTAAGTATCGATTTGGCTTTATAGTTGATTAACTTTTTTTTCGGCCTATCGCCCAGCGTCACATCGTCGTAAAGTTAGCCGGATTTTATGTTGTGTTTCAAAGGCAGCGGATGCCGGCAGGAGGGGAAAATGAGCGGGGTTGGTTTTTAAAAAATGAGCCCGGTTAATTTGCGAACGAGGTTATGAAATTGATAAACTCGTATATTCGTGTGTACGACAAAGGGTTGAATTATACGATGCGAGGTATGAGAAATGGAAAGCCAGAGAGTTGGCAGAAAGAGAAAATGCCTCTATACCTTGTCGTGGGTGCTTTTGACATTGACGTGTGTTGAGTTATGCACTTTTGATTCGGTTTAGTGGAGTTTGTGTGTGTGGCTTACTCGTGTTATGCTATTGTGCTGATGATGAGTCGAGTCTGGAGAATAGATAGCGGAAAGATCGACAAATTTTTATTAACCAGATTATCTACATGAGACAAGCTCCAGATATGTAGAATGGAAAGGTTGGAGAAATGACATCTGTGTTTGGTAAGACATTGTGTATGGATTTTCAAAAGTGGTGCTTTGCTTTTTTTTGACGTCTGTGTCGGATGCTTTCAAGAGGATATTTTCATTTGTAATTGGGTGTATTTTTATTTATTTATTTATTTTTTAAAATGAAGTTTTGATGATTTCTTTTTAAAAGGACATTATATAATGTGAGATTTTCAGTTTCTCTTTTTTTTATTGTTAAGGGTAAGGGCGCCTAATATCGACCACCGGCCGTTCTCGTCCGGTAATGACTCGATCTCGCCGGGGGAAAAAATTTCCTATTCATTTTTCACAGAAAAAGCAAATGAGACCAAAATCACAACTCTAAAGTCAAAACTCGCGGAGAAAATTGAAAAAACGTTTTTTGAAAGTCGAAAATATTTTGTAAGCCTCTCCAGAAAAGTTTCGTGTGGTTATGTGTTTCGAGGTAATTTAATCGGCTGAGGCTTATTTTAATGCTATAATACAGTAGTTTATGCTACTGTAATTAGATTTGAAGAATTATGGAGGTAAGTAACGAAATTTTTCATGTAAACTCAAAAGTCACAGTGTGTCCAAATATCGACCACCTCGTTTGTTAACGTTTCGATTGGTTTTCATTACAGAAGGCGAATTCTAATATTCTGATTAAATGTGTAATTAGGCCTGAAGTTGACGAATAGGACGATTTTATACCAATATAATTCTAGTGAAACGATTTTATACTGAGAATTCACGTTATTTCATACTTTTAGGGGGTGGTCGATATTAGGATACCTACTGGTCGATATTAGGAACCCAACTTTGCGATCCTGCGTTTTGAGACTTTTTGGGAGAAAAATCATAAAAAATAGTTAAAATTTTTGGGGTTGTCTGAGGCTTGGGTATATCTTAGGGGAATAGTTGGGCTACGTTTTAAGCTATCACTCATGTTTCTACCCCTAAAACTTTTCGCTCCATGATGCCCCAAAAAAAAGTGGTCGATATTAGGCGCCCTTACCCTTAGCAATAAATTATTATCGAAATTTTTTTCAAAATATTCATTGGAAAATATTTTGATAAAAATTTTAATAACAATTTGACACCAAAAACAAAAATATTACTTTTATATTTTTTCATAATCGTGGGAGTAAAACGTATTTTACGCCCTCTCGCTATCGCTCGCGGGCTCAAATACGCGTTTTCCTCCCACGATTATGAAAAATTTTGTTCACAACAAGGGAGTAAAATAAGATTTATGACGATTGTGAGGTTTGTTTTTTGCACATCACCTGTTTCATGTAACGTTACGATAACGGTATTTTAACGTTTCAAATCAAATGAATCAGCGTTCGAGGATGATTCATTCAATTGAATCAGTCGTTCGCGAACGATTCGTTCAAATGAATCAGTTGTTCAGGAATGATTCGTTCTAATGAATCAGTCGTTCGCGAACGATTCCTTCAAATGAATCAGTTGTTCGTGAATGATTCGTTCGAATGAATCAGCCGTTCGCGAACAATTCGTTCGAATGAATCAGTCGTTCGCGAACGATTCGTCCAAATGAATCAGCCGTTCGCGAACGATTCGTTCAAATGAATCAGTTGTTCGTGAATGATTCGTTCGAATGAATCAGCCGTTCGTGAACGATTCATTCAAATGAATCAGTCGTTTGCGAACGATTCGTTTGAATGAATTAGTCGTTGCAAACGATTCGTTCAAATGAATCGGTCATTCGCGAAACAAATGAAAAATCAGTTTTTCTACCGCTGTGGTAGTTGTTTTTTTTTTTTTTTTTGAGAAAAAATATTACTTATAAATTTTTTTTATTTGAAGATATTTTTTTAAATTTCCGTGGAAAAGTTTCTCGATTTTTTCTTTATGAATAAAAAAATTCGTTTTATTTTCAAAAAAAATTAAAAATTCTTCTGAAATGAAAAAAATTTGAATTTTTTGAGGATCAATTTTCTTTTCTTTGAGTAGACTGATTGTAGATTTTCCGTTTTCGATGCCAATTGTTTTCTTTTGTAGTTCTAGCACGTGGTTGTTTATTATGGTTTTGCAGGAAGCATTTACAGAAGAGGTGCTAGAAGATGGAGGAAATTATATAGGGTAAATGGACATATTTTCCAAGCAAAACGTTTCAATCGGGTGAGTTGATTGATTTTGATTATCATTTAGATAGGTACGATTTATGTATAATTTGAACTTCTCGACGTGACTCGTGATCACCGCGGATTTGTAATATCGTGTAAAACCCTGGCAACCAACAGATATTTCTCCAGTCATTACATTCTTATCGTCTTATCTTGTCTTCGAAATTTTGAACAATATTTATAATCTTTATTTCCAATGGATCAGTCATGAGATCAATTTTTCTCCTCCTCTAAAAAAAAGGTGTCCTCACCTTTTATACATCTTAAAATATAATTTACATCTTAAAATAAATATAACTTACCTAATAAGAACAATATAAATATATTTGAAACAAGTACACTTATAATAAGTAACCATACTTACTAGATAAATGATTTCCATCAAAAATTTTGATCCAAATAGTTACTTGTATGTGGGAAATTTGTTTAATTATATTTCTTTAAAATATTTTTCAAACTCCAAATTTGTTTGTTTTATGGAAAAGTGAGGGGTTGTGGCTTTCCAGTCATCATTTAGGATTTTGGATATGTTACGTAATTTCAAAGGATTTGTTATCTGATAATCGAAACTGCTATCTTTCAGAGTAGTCCATTGTAATGAAAGGATTCTGTTTAGGGTAATTTCTCAGGGTTGATCTTTTTGACAAGGAAAATCTTCAGGTATAAGGATTTGGTTTTCATCTGGAGTTACTAAATGTAATTCGAATTTACAAGGTATTTGAATTTTCAAAGCTCCTGACAGATTTTCATTAAGGGTGGGGGCCCATAAAAATTTTTTTTTTGTTGAATGCATAGAGTTGACAAACGAGATTTTCTAAGACCTTTGCATGACGTCATTTTGATTTTTTATCTGTGAAATTTTGAAGAAAAATTGGAAACTAATTTCATCTTGCTTTTTTTTTACGAAAAAAATTAATTTTTGATTTTTGAAAAATAAAATGCATGGAGTTTTCAAAAAAAGAAAATTATATTCATTTTGCATTTTGATGATGTCATTTTGTAGAAATTATTGATAAATTTTTTGGAAAATGAAAAATTTTTAGTGTCAAAATTTGAAGAAAAACGTGACTTTTGCTTAATGCCCCGTTTCCAGGTAAACTATGCAACCCACCAAACTTTTTCTTAGAATGTTTTTTATTCAGTAGAGTCTGGTCTGTAATCTGACGAGAGGGTTTTGGAAAATTCTCCGATTTTATCAAACTTTCTCATAATTTTCATCGTAGTATTCCAGTCAATTCGAAAGAAAATTATGAGAAACTTTGATAAAATCGGGGAATTTTCCTAAACCCTCTCGTCAGATTACAGACCAGACTCTACTGAATAAAAAACATTCTAAGAAAAAGTTTGGTGGGTTGCATAGTTTACCTGGAAACGGGGCATTAAGCAAAAGTCACGTTTTTCTTCAAATTTTGACACTAAAAATTTTTCATTTTCCAAAAAATTTATCAATAATTTCTACAAAATGACATCATCAAAATGCAAAATGAATATAATTTTCTTTTTTTGAAAACTCCATGCATTTTATTTTTCAAAAATCAAAAATTAATTTTTTTCGTAAAAAAAAGCAAGATGAAATTAGTTTCCAATTTTTCTTCAAAATTTCACAGATAAAAAATCAAAATGACGTCATGCAAAGGTCTTAGAAAATTACGCATATCAACTCTATGCATTCCACAAAAAAAAAAAATTTTATGGGCCCCCACCCTTGAAAATAAACGTGGAGTTTTATTTTTTGAGTCGGTATCAAATAAAAATAGATTTTTTTGTGGGTTGAAGATGGCATAGGTAAATTTTTAAATTTTTCTGACAATGGTTTTCGATTGTTGGGGTTCACATCGGAAGTTGCATAATTTATTAAGTTCCAAAACTTCTTTGTTTAGGAGAAGTGCTTTTGCACATTCGGGTGACTCATATGATGAGTCGAAATATTCTAGGAGACATAATAAATTTGTTCTCAATATAGCAAAGTTTTAGAGAGCTTCCTGAGATTTCTCAAATCAAATTACTATTGTTATCAATTGCAATGATCATTTGGTCTTGATTTAATATACAAAGCTCTTTTATGTTTTTGAAAAAAATTGGGGTGTATTTAAATAATTTATATTTTGAATTTTTTCTTTTAATCGGGATATTTATTTCGATCAAAATATTCGATGGGGAAATCTGACAATGGTTTTTTTTTTTTTTGTATAATATTTAATAAACGAATATATACTTATTGAAAAAAGTACAAATGGATAAAGGAATGGCTGGGGCTGTAGAAAAATTTTATTGCAAAAAAAAGGACGGAGAATGGAATTTGTTGCCATAGAAAAACTGCAAAAAATTTGATTGCTCAAAAAAAAATCCCCAAAAAAACTGCCTATTGCATATTTAAAAATCATTTCGCTACAAAAAAATAATAATAATAAAAATAATACAATTTAAATATGTTAAAAATATTCAGCTACAAAAAATTTGAATATTTGCTTTATTTTTTGAATATTGCAAGTTATCTTACTAGGTACCTACTAAAAAAAAAAAAAAAAAAAAATGAAAAAATCGAAATTAAAATAAAAGTGACTAAGTACAGAAAAACTACAAAACTTGGAAAAGGATAAATTTTTAAAAACTTTTAAATGAATGTTATTGAATTTTTAAAAATTTTCTCAAAACAGTTTCAAAAATAAGGGAAACTGTTTTTTCATTTCAATAATGTTCATTAAATTTTTTTTCTTATTAAAAATTTTTTTATTTTTTTTTTATTTTACCATTGCTCTATTTGAAACCAGCCACAAGTGAGAAAGAGGTTCAAGTCGATGTTCAAAGTTTCTACATTACCAAGAATTGAGGGTAATTTGTAAGCTTTACAATGTAAAAGAATGTCTTTCATAAAAATTTCAAAAGTCAATTTCTGTACTCAATATTTATTAAATTTAGGACATTTTCTTGTGATTAAGTCATAAAGCCATTTTCTGGTTTAATATAGTTTTCGAACATCAAAGTTCCGCGAGTGCGAGTGTTTTGGTCAATGAGAACCAAAAAAATAGAAGAAACCAAAAACTTTAAATTTACTTACGTTAAGATCCGATGATGATTTTTGCTTTGATCTCAAATCCGTCACCAGGATCATCATCCCGTGGGAAGGACCAATCAAAAGTTTGTCATGCCAGGAAGCCACACTTAATACCTGATAAATTCGTCAAAATTCTCAGTCTTGCATTCCTTTCATTCTACTCAGTGGTGGTTTTAATGAACCCTACACCAATTTTTTTTAATTTTAAAATTGAGATCGTATTTTTTGGGGTTATCGTCGTGTATGGCTTTATTTTGAAAAAATTTCTTGAATTTTTGGTATGTAATCTCAAAAATTCTTTCAAGTTAGATTTACTTCTCTTAGAATAATAATTATAAAATGTAGATGGTCACCATTAGCTTAATACAGTGTATGGGACTGCTGGAATTTTGGAAATATCTACGTTAGAAAAAAATTAGGTCCTGTAGTATCATAATCGTGTCCTCACATAAATAAAATCTCAAAAATATAAATTTTGAATAATTAAATATATTAACCTTAATACTCTATAAATTGAATTTACAGTCCAAAAAATTAAAATTAATAATTATTGAACTTGAAATTTTATTAATTATAATAATATATATATATTTTTTTTAAATCATCATACTTAGTTTTGTTAGTCCAGGGCTGGAAGAACAATGAAGTTGACTAAGTTCCTTCCCATGATGACTCGATTAGCATCAGTATCATCTCACTCCTGGTGAGCAGTTGCACTATGTCGTTCAATTTTTCCAACTATGATTTTGGAATATTGAGGTTCACATCTGAAATGGCAAACTTGCTCAATTCATAAAACTCCTTACTCGTATTTTGAAGAAGGTGCTTTCGCACATTTTGGTGATTCATACGATGAATCAAAATAATCTAAGAGGCATAATTTGCTTTCAAGTTCACAAAATTTTAGTCCACTTGCTGAAATTTCTCGAATTTGATTAATTTTTTCGTTTATTGCTATTATCATTTGGTCTTGATTTAAAATAACATAATTCTTTTTCATTTTGAAAAAATGAAAAAAAGAATTATATTTAAATAATATTTCCAATATTCGTATCGACAGCAAAATAAATTGAGGGGGAAATGAAAAATGAAACTGTAGACCTAATAACTGATTTCAAAAATCCAATTGGTCACGTTCGAGAAGTGTAGGATACCTAGATACGAGTAGTATTGATTATTAATGAATTGTGATTTAATCAACGACCATTGTGTTTCTTGTTTCTATTCTTCTTTTCACGCAATTCAAAATTTTAGCGAGCGTTTTGCGCCTACTGTCACGACCGCATTTGGGGTCTCGGCCGACAGGGTTTCAAATGCATACAATGTAAGCTGCTCATCCATAAGAAATGCCACAAGCTGATACAGAAACCTTGCACGAGCGAATGCGTCGAACCATTCCAAAGAGACGACACGAACGGAGAACCATCGGCAGCCAGTGAGTATTTTTGTGATTTTTTTTTTCGGGATTTAGAATAGAATTAGGGATGAGTTTCAAAAAGTTATAAAAAAATCTGTAAATTTTAAAAAACGATAGAATTTTAGAAAATTTGAAAATTTAGGACGATTGGGAAAATCTGTAAATTTTCGATAATGAGACAATATTCTGTATATTGTAACTACTCGAAAATTCGATAAAAGAATAGAATAAACTCACCACAATTGGGTATAATCTCCGTTGAAGACAGATTTCTTCTACAATGGCGAGCTCTTCACCAGTCGTTTGCAAATACATGCTCTAGTCACTGGCGTACCGATTGATAATTTATCACGTATCTAGGTACCTAGTAACACGAACAAATTACCGATTTAATAAACCAAAAAATATTATCAAAATATTAGCCAATTTTCTGATCAAAAAGTTTAATAAATATTTTGATTACAAAATAAATAAATAATATGAAAAAGTTTAGATATTTTTTTAATTCAAAAAATAGTATTTTTAGAAAAATATTTAATATTAATTCCAAAATTCTGACTTCTAAATATTTTACTTAAAAAAAATATTACTTATAAATTTTGAAAAAATTTCTTCCAAACTTCAAAATAAAATATATGATAACTTTTCTTTTGATTTTAGTCTTATAAAAACATGTCTCTTTTTATTATTAGTTACCTACTTCAAAGTAGGTACCGTACTTAATATTTTAAAATTATTATTCAGCTAAATTGTATTTAGTTTTTTTTATATTAGCTATGTAAAAAAAAAAAAAAAATTAAAAATATAATTTTTTAAAAGTGTACAACAGAAAATTAAAATTGAAATTAATTTTATAAAATTTTAAATCATTTTTCTGGTATTTAAAATTTTTATCGCTTCATTAAAAGTTTACCTAATAAATATTTTAACAAAAAAAAATAAAAAAATAATAATATGTAGATACTTACAAGGGAACCTCCCCAACTCGTCACCTCCAATTGAGCTGAAATTTGGTTCACTGAAAGAGCATTCCACTCACTCCTCACAACCAAATTTTTAGCTGCCGAAGTTGATTTTTCGATTTTTGGCGAATTTTTGAAAATGGCTAAAATCACCCCCAAAAACCAATTTTTGGAATAAAAATCGCAAACTTTGAGATAGACTCCTGAAAATCGGTTTGTACACTAAAGTCGATCCCCTGAGTCGATTGGCACCATTTTCGAAGCGATCTGGAGCCTCCAGAAAAAGTTGACTTTTTTCCAGCGTACTGGAACTGCTCCAGACGACGCTGTAATTAACTTCGGCAGCTGGAAATTTAATCCTAGCGTTAGTATGATGTCATCTATCGATTGGCATAGTTGAATCGAAAATTTGAGATGACGGGTTCGGGCGTGTATTTTCGTGACAACTTGAAAATTTGACATTTATTAAAAATTTCCAAAAAATCAGTTTCTCCAGAATATCGCTCGAAACTTCGTTTACCCACCAAAGTTGACCCCCCGAGTCGATTGGCACCATTTGCGAAGCGATCTGGAGCCTCCAGAAAAAGTTGACTACCGTCTGGAAAGATTCCAGTGTGCTGGAGAAAAGTCATTTTTTTCTGGAGGCTCCAGATCGCTTCGCAAATGGTGCCAATCGACTTGGGGGCTCGGCTTTAGCGTACAAACGGATTTTCAGGATTCTATCTCAAAATTTGCGATTTTTATTCCAAAAATTGGTTTTTGGGGGTGATTTTAGCCATTTTCAAAAATTCGCCAAAAATCGAAAAATCAACTTCGGCAGCTAAAAATTTGGTTGTGAGGTGTGGATGGTATGCTCTTTCAGTGAGCCAAATTTCAGCTCAATCGAAGGCGACGAGTTGGGGAGGTTCCCTTGTTAGTAGGTACGTAATAGTAAAAGTACCTATAAAAAAACTAATTTTTTTTTAATTTCAAAAAAAAAAATTCAATATTTAGTAACAAAAATCTGACTTCAAAATTTTACTTTTTTTAAAAATTTAGTTGAATTATAAATAGGTAGAGGGTTTCAGATAGTCTGATAAAATGTCTAAAAAGTCATCAAAAACCTAACCTAACCCAATTTGGTCTCGGATATTGGTGTCGTTTTTTTTCATTCCGGTCTCCGTAAAAACATATTCCATGTTGATATGTATTTCAAAAGAAATAATTAATTTTTTTACCTCGAAAATATTGAAAAAATTTCAGTTCCAAAAATTTTTTGCAAAACTTCATTTCAGGAATATTGAGAATTTTTCTAGGTCAAAAAATTTAATGGAAATTGAGAATTTTTTCTATCTTCTCGACTTTTTTGTTTTAGTTTCAGGCTAATCCGAAGTGGTTAAATATTTTTATTTTGAATTGAAGGTAATCAGTATGTCAATTCTTTCATTGTTTTCTGTTTCTTCTGCTTTTTCTTTGAAATTTTGGCAATTCTGAATTGGAAAAAAAACACGTGTTTTTCAATTCTTTTTTCAAATTTTGTTTTATTTTTAGAATTTTTTGAGTTTTCATTTTGTTCCAATTCGAAGTCATTTTTCATTTTCATTTCGTTTTTATTTTTCGCGGTGTCTAAATTTTGATTTTTTTCTCCCAAATTGTTCATTTCGTTTCAATTTATTTCAATTTGTAATTTTTATAAAATTTCAAGTTTTCTTCAATTCTATTTCAAACTTTTTTTTCAATTGCTAGCCATTTTGGATTTTTTTTTTAATCTCGGAATTTCAAGTTTACCCTAATCTCAGATAAGTAGGTATTCAATTTTATCTAGATTTTGATTTTTCTGAAAATTTTAATTTTGTAAATTTTTAATATTTAACTCATTCATTTTTTTCCAGTTTTTGAATTTCAAGCGAACTTTCTGATTTTTTTTAGCCTCTAAAATTGTTTTTTTTCCAATTTTTTCCTTTCATTTCAATTTTGAAATTTTAATTCCTTGAGGTGATAAATTTTACAATTTCTGATTAGTTTGAAAATTAATATAGATCAACAGATTTTTTGTCTTAGTTTGGGTATTTTTTATTCTTTTTTGCGGGGGGAGGGGGATAGAAAAAAAAAAGACCAAATAAATCTTGTAGTCAGTGCTGTAAAAGTTATGCTTTTTGCTGGCGAAATTTCGTCAAGATGTTTAATTTGTATCGCTTCATCGAAACCACAATCGTTCGTCTTTTCGCACCACACCTTTTCTTTTTTCGCTCGATCGAATCGCAAAGGACGTCCGATGCTTTTTTCCTATCTCTTTCTCAAGGGTAATGGGAATAATACCCACATAACTCGACAGTGCGAAATTGAAAAAAAAAAAAAACATACCACAGATGATTAATTTACCCAATTAATCTCGGACAATGAAAGTACGTACGACGTTGTCGAATGAAAATAAAAGCGAAAGGAAAATATTGACGAATGGTTGCGGAATTTCGACTCGACCGACGGCTGGCTGGCTGGCCTTTTTGTACGAATCGATTCTTGCTGCCGACCGAGCAATTGCGCGTATTATTTAAAAGGCTGAGCAAGGCCAGGTCGTCGGGTCGTCGGTCGAGGGGGTTTTGGATTTGGGGCGAACCCAAACCGAACCGAAGAAGCTTTACTTAAATGGTATTTATTTTTAATCAATTTGCGCTTGTATTCTTTTTCTCTCTACCTATGTTTACTTTTCTTATCGTGATTCTTTTTCTATTCTACACGTTTAGCCACCCCATCACCGGATTTACCAACGGAAGGAAAAGATTTCGGTGAACCGATATTAGACGCTTCGGTTGATTCGGTACCTATCGAGGATCCGGGTAAGTTAGCTGATTTCATTCCATTTCGTAGCCGGCGACGTGAAGTGGGCAAATAAGGGAACCCAGATTGAGCGCCGGATATGCTGCCGGAGGAGTAGACTGGCTCTTCTTGGCAACGATATGAGGGCGGGGGTTGTGCTCTAGTTTTATTGCTGCGCGGATTTTTTATATGTGTATGTACCGCCAATGTCGTCTTCGTCTCGCAGTCGTCGTCGTCCAAGGAACCAGGATTTATCCTCTATTTTGAAAACCCTTATTCGTGTAAAGGGTAAAATATATCTTGTTTTATGGGTATATCGCCGATGCTGGATTATGTTCCTGTTTATTTGCGTCGTTGTGTCGCTGATTTCATGTTAAATCGATGTTGGTTTATTTTTAAAAAAAAATTTTGGAAACTTTAAAATGACATAACACGAGATTTTAACCCCTTCTTAGCTAATTAGATTGCGATATTGACCATTCGTCGTGTACGTCAAAATGACTACTACAGTACAATAATTATGGAACGGGGCAGATTTAAAGGTGATGTGATGAACCTTGTGAATTTTTCAAAAATTTCCATAGAATTTTATTTTCAATTGGTAAAAAAAATGTTTTACCCTCATACAGACATTAAATTCAGCAATGATGGTAAAATCAGTCGAGTTGGCGGCTGGGCTGTCGAATTTTGGCCATTGGTCGAGTAGAACCTTTTCACAAACACATTCTACATACAAATACAAAAATGTCAATGTCAAAACAAAATGAGTCATTGGCTCATTGCAACTCTTATTTTACGTTAGCACATTTTTTTAAAGTTAAAAATAAATAGAAAATGAAAATAAATACCTTTTTTCGGTCCTGGTAGCAAAACCTGGATTTTCAACAATTTTCAGTCTTGCTTGCAGTGAGGAGGTATCGCCGATAGGTAGGATGACTTTGCATGTTGGTCACTTTTTGTCAGTATCTTTCTCTCCCCCCCCCCAAGGTCACTAAAGTCACTTTTTCCAATTTTTTCGTCGATGTCTTTTTGAAAACCAACAAAGATATTAAAAATTAATAAATTGGAAAAAGATTTTCTACGAAAAAATTTACCAAATTGGGGAACCCCATCTTCATCGTCCAGAGACGATCTCATGCCACGTATTATCATCGCGATTTGGGTTCGTGACAGAAATGCCAAGAAGCTGAGTCTGTAAAAGAAAGAAAGGACATATAATTTCAGTCGAATGTGTTTCAATAATACGAAATATTTCTTTTACTCCACAAATCAATTGAATAGGTCAAAACGAAAAGCAGCTAAGTCACACAAACCAAATTTTACAGGAAACCAAAAAAAAAAAAGAATAAATTTTGAACAAGTCGGGTGACAAATGCCACGAAAAAAAATCTATAATCTACATGATGTATTTGATCAGTTAGAATAGTTGTTTCGATTCGTTACCCAAATTTGAGGGGAATATGGGGATTTAAAATTCGAAAAGTTGGCTGGTTTTGCACTGGAGGAGATGGCTCGTTTTGCATTTGAGGTGGACTTGGCTGGTTTTGCACTTGAGTAGGGATGAGATTTGGCTGGTTTTTCACTTGACATAGGTTGAAATAAACACGAACATCTTTAAATCTTCATTTATTTAAAAAAATTTCAAACATAAAAGAAAGTAAATTATAAACTTGAACATTTTTTTTTTCTTCTTCGTCTTATTTTTAAAACATTTCTAGCACTAAATTAGAGTACCTAATGTAATGATGAGTCGTAGACAGGTCTCTACAAATCGTATAATTCGTACACATCTATGATTACTGACTATATCCATTATGCATCTTATCGTATATATATAATTACAGTACGTGCTACCTGTATTTGTTTTCCTTACAATAATCACGTATTATTATTATTTACGGTTATCGTTACACACGTATTATTATTATTTATATTTATCGTTACACTAACTTAAAAACAAACAATTTTTTTTCTTGGTCATTTTTTGAAAACAATTCCAATGTAAAATTCGAGTAATTTAAAACGAAACATCGCTTCCTTTTTCTTCGTCGTCCGTGTTATCACCGTATCCGTCATCAGGTCTGCTTAAAACCGAATCGTAATATTTTATTTCGTTTTCTTTCAAATATTTATAGAGACTTCTGATATTTTCAACTTTTTTCTCCTTCAGTGGTACTGTGTGAAAGGAACTCGGTAAATTCTTTCTTCGGGCATTTTTACACGGCTGAGTTTTAAATTTCGTTTTAGGAGGTTGTATTCAGACCACACGTTCGATGAGCCAGATTCGGATACTCGTACGCATCGAGTTTTTCGTGTAAGAAAAACGTTTGTAACTAGTAACTAGAAATTTTACTTTTTTCGAAGTTACATTCTTCTTGAAAATCTTGGAAAAATGCGATTTAAAGTCGAAGAAGTTGATATCTGGAAAAGTTGTGGTGGTGTTTTTCGTTTCTTGAAAATGTCTGATCCCATCTGCGGGTACGCCAGCTCGTTCAATTTTCTTCTTTATTCGGCCCAACACCGCGAAATCTGCAGAAATAATAATTCACTTGTTATAAAGAATGATTCTTTTATTACACTTGAAATAAGGCAATAAATTTGAACAAAAACATAAATGAAACAACAAAGCATAAATGAGAAGACAAAAAAAATGCAATTATTTCAAAACCAAATACATATGTATACAAAGTATATAATATGACAGTGTACTATACGATTAAAATAAATTGAAATAAAAAATTGATGATTCAAAATAGTTGAGTTAAATATTATTTGTTTATTTTAATTTCTTATCTACAAAAATTAAAATAATAAATAAAAGAAAAAATATATTTATATATAAATTTAAATTTTAAATTAAAAAATATAATTAAATTAAATATAAAATAAAATTTAAATTCCTCTGCCAGAGCTTCGATAAGCTCATTGAAGGATAACGAATGAATATTTTTTGACAGTTGATACAGTATGAACCAATCTTCCGCCTCTAATTTATCCACTACGAATTTCAGCGGTGCAGGGTTAAAAATACATGTTTGACGTCTTAAAAAGTACAACCGTAGACAGGCACTACCGAAAAGTGCTACTCTCTATATATGAGACAGAGTGCAAAGACTACAGCCAAACAGAAAAACCAGAAATATATAAAAATAAAAAAACGCTGATGTAGGTATACAATATTGTGTGGTAACATGCATATGAAATCAAGATTTTCTATATCACCTGATTGCCCATATTTGTGTACAATACACTTTGTAATTATTGGAAAAATTATATATAATGGACTTCTGTTGATAATCTTGGATTTCCTCTGAGGAAATTTTGGCTCAAAGCTCACGTAAGTCGCTGTTTGAACAGCGACAAAAATTAAGTCACAAAAAATTAAGTCACACCGCACGATACAAAAAATAATTATTACAAATGAATTAAAATAAATTTTTTATTGGTATAAGTCGATTTATACCGTTAAAACTTATTCAAAAATTTTCCTTTTGCGATTTATATCATTGAGATTATTTGAATTTTAAGGAATTCAGGGTTGTTTTTCAAGAAAAAAAAATAATAGCATTGTAAAACTCAATCTTCTGCATCCGAATCAGTAAAAACCCCAAAACATATATCGTTAATATTCAGGGGTATTTGAGTTATACCGTTAATAATACTTTTTGCCACAGAAATATACCTAAAGAAAATTGACGAACCAAAATTATTTTTTTCGTTGAAAATTTTTTACATTTTACAATTTATATTATACGCAATTAAATCTAATACATTTTACATCTTGAAATAAATTTTATAATTTTTTTCATAATTATTATTTCATACACTTACTTACATATATATTTTTATTCTGGGAATTTACCGCCAAGGTTCGTGGGAGTTCTCTTGTCTCGGGTTCAAAGTATCCAACACCATGGATATGGTACATTCTGCTGTTATTTATTACTGTTCTCTTTAAGGTGTCTGGTATGTACTATATTCTGTTTGCCCTTTATGTGCTTTTCACTCAGCTTAGTGACCATTCTCGCCATTCTGGCGTTTGGTTGGTGGGCATTTCGAAAATGAGTAAGGGCTGCGTGGTCTGTTCAGACGGTAAATGGGATTCCGTATAGGTACTCCCTTAAATGTGTCACGGCTTCCACTAGAGCCGTTAGTTCAAGGTCGTAAGCGGAATATTTGGATTGCCTGGGAAGTAACTTTTTGGAGTAGTACGCTATTGGGTGTTTTTCACCTTTTTCATTTATTTGGCTTAATACAGCCCCTACTGCCAAGACCTAATAATAAATCGGCAACGAGATTTTTAACTACGTAAGCTTTAAAGTCAAAAATATTTTCTCCATATTTAAATTGACCTGTAGTTTTTCCTAGTATTGTAACTTGGTCATTACATAAACCACCAGCATTTATATCATTTGGTTCTAATGTCATATTTTTCATTTATACAGGATATGTTTGAGCCAGTATCGATCATTGCTTCAATTTTTTCGTCATTTGAGATTAATTTTATTTTTAATTTCAAATTTGGGGTACTTGTTGAGTTTAGTAGCTTTTTTTTTGTCATTTTGGTTAAATTCTTTATTTACAGGGGTTTGTGTTATTTTCGCAGTCACTTCTCTTATGAGTGAAGTACCCCTGCTTATTAGTTTTTTGAATCTTTTTGTTCATTTTTATTTTGCGAATTCGTTTGTGCTTGTCTTGGTTTTTCCTATAATCAATTAAGTTCTTACTACATTCATACTTTTGAAGGTTTTCATTCAAACTTTTTATCGTCAGATTGTCACATAGTTGGATGGCTTCGTGTATACGAGGTTGTAGGTCTTTTAAGATATGTTTACTCGTTCTTCCTCTTTCATGTCTTCATTAGAGTTTTTGCACAATTCTAACACCCTTGTTACATATTTACGGATTGGATCGTTGTCTCCTTGTACTCTCGTTATTAATATCGTCTCACATAAATCTTTTTGGGCTTTCTCATTAAAATCGTTTTGAAATGTTTTTTTGAAATTTGCCCACTCGGTTAAGTTCGTGGTAGTTATCTTGTCTCGGGGTCAAACTATCCAACACCATGGATGTGGTAGATAAAATACTTCAATTTGTAAGTCTAGGAAAAAATTACTTACATTTTGGATTTGGTAGCCTAAAAAAATATTGGGAGAACTCTTCAAACCATTACTGTTCTGGATAACTCAAGTAATTGAAAATTAGAAATTCCTCATTTTAACATTTCTCAAATACCTACTCCAAATAGAATAGTTTTTAAAATCCTTGAAAACTTTGGAAATTATCTAAATTTTAGAAATTTAAAAATTTGGTAATCTTTAAATATTCAAGATTTTTTCAAATTTCCAAAATTTTTAAAATTGGGAAACCTTTATTTCCTAAATGTCGAAAATTCTCTCAAATGTTCTCATGATTTCATTTTCTTCTCTCATCCCATTATCCAAATTTTTCTCTGAATTTTTCAAATGTCTCACCAAATTTTTCATAACTTCATGAGAAACTAGAAAAATTTGGTAAAAAAATTCAAAAAGTTTGATGAAAAATTAAAAACATTTTGTAAATTTTTTTTCAAACTTTTCTGATAAGTCATTATATTTTTACAATTCCGGGATTATGGCAATTTATTGAAAAAGTTGACAAAAGGAAACCATTTCTTCAAATATTACCTCTTGAACCAACAACTTCCTTGAATTCGATAACACATTGGATATTGTTTGAATATAAAAAAGGAAAGAACTTTAATGTATATAAAAATATTGAGGGAAAAACAACTGACATTTAATGTTATTAAATTACAATGATGCAGCTGAATAATTTTGTAACAACATGCTATTATACTTACACTCTATTACAGATAGGTTTACACTCAAATTTAGTCAAATTTCTTTAGCACCGAAATAATACCTGTACGAAAAATCATGATAAATAAGTGAAATGTATTTATTTTCTTTTAAACATCAAAACGCCAAATCAAAGGAATTTTCAATACAGGCGAAATGCGAAACGCAGACGTTTTTTAAAAAAATTTAAAATACCCGAAGATCCTGATATTCAGGTAATTGGATTAATTTTCGAATTTATCCCTATGCCAGACAATTATAAATTATCTCTCCCGTTTCTGTTTACAGTACCCTGCTATTTTACTTTCTACTGCAGACCATGATGATCGAGTTTTACCATTACACTCTTTAAAATATATTGCCACATTACAACACGCTTTTAAAAACAACCCGTTTTTTTGCTGTTGTGCTCAGAGTTGCCTATTTCATTACAGAAGGCTACTTCAGAGAAACCCCAGATATTTGGCTTATTATCACAATGGTCGCTTGAACGTAAAATGTTAAATATTCCTATTCTACGATTAAAATTCATTATATGATGATAACCCATTAGAGATACCATCAATCATTGTATGATAGGATGGTGGTCGACATGATACCACACTACACTTTAAAAAAGTACGCGTCTGTCACGCTATGTAGCCATACATCCGATCAAACACGTGAAAAATCGCATCCAACACCAAATTCAAAATACGAGAGCTGCATTTCTCTATACTTACTGCTGCAGATTTTGTGACACAAACAAAAGCGAGTGCCTCCTTACTCTGCTGCGGTATAAGGGTTGTCCATTGGATGTCTGACCGATATTGTGGTTCGCCTCCTCTTTCAGAAGCATCCTCAGGTCGTGAAGGGTCTCTGGCAGCAAAGGACGAGCTTCCAGCCGCCATCTCTGGAATGTTCGCACCGTCTCATTGTAGTCAAGTCTTTCCAATATTGGCTGCAGTAAACTGCAACATATAAAAGAAGGCCATTAAATACCACTTTCATGAAACAATTTTTCTCTAAAAACTAACACCTACTCCCGGATATTATCCAAATATATATCAAATGAATTGGCAGGTTCGATTCCTGAATTAGTCTTCTCATTTCATGTAAGAATCGCTGGAGCTCTATTTCTTTTTCGAGAACATCATGCTAGGGATCCATATTCTTTGTCTTTTTGATTTCTTTTAATGAAATCTGCACGCAACTCATCCTTCAGATTTTTGATGGCTCTCACATTGATCGATGAATGGTCACGAATACTTTTAATCCAATTTCAGTGCACCGTGTAATAATGGTTTAAATTTGCTGAGTTCGTCAGTCGCGAGACAAAAATTTACTCCTATTTTGAATTCCTCGAAATTATACGCGTCGTTCGCGGCGAAGAAAATTAGGCGCCGATTTTCTTCGTCACAACTACACGTTGTAATGGAGAAGGAAATTCGACTAAAAAAAAAAAAATTGTACGAAGCCAATTTCGAATGCGGTCTACATATTTTGGTGCATCGTTTCGCGCATTATTTGCCTTGTTAAAAACTCCACAATGGTACTTTTCATATACCTACTTTTCCGTTTCGAAATATCGGTTAAAAGGATGTTTGGGTGTGATGTGGAGAAGAGTAGTAGAGCAAAGTACCGGCATCGAGAAAAGACCCTGGATTAGTTTTGGTAATATCGTGTTTGAAGCTTTTAGAATACTTTATGCTACACTGGTGGCATTCTTTCCTTACATTTAAAATTTTCCATCGATATCGGGTTTGTTTCGATATTGTAAAATTGCTAAAAACGGATTAAATAAAAGCCCAATGAATCGCCCCGTTCTGGTAATTTACTTAGTTGAAGGTATCGGGAATGTTATTCCTTGCTTTGGTCAGCGAAGTGGATGTTTTACAGTTTTTATACTGTTTTTCCCGCAGTAATTTATAAATTATAGTATTATGATCAGTCGACCTCGACACACAGAAAAATGGATTATCACAGCTGGGAAACTGACTTTGTTTTCGGTTGAATAAACTATTTTAACATAATTTAGAACCGCATTTCTTGCAAATCATTACGATTTTGTTTTTTCGGCTGAAGGCCTCATTTACCTGTATTTCTGTACAGGTAAAATGAGGTTCTAAATATTCTCCCAACTTTTTGGTAATTGAGGACTCGCTGGCAGTGTAGGATCAATGGTGCGAATTCTTTCCCCTGAACCAGATTCACCATTATCGCGTGAAGATGTCACTATTTTTGTACTTCCTACCTCGAAATCTCCATCAACGTCTTCTTCTTCATTGCCAAACTTCATTACAAATTACAATATGGATTTTTATTTTATAGAGATGAGAAAATCCTTTTTCTCTGCTTAAAGGGAGAGGAATGTGCTTGGTATCTTTTCTATATGATTTGACCATTCAAGTTTGATATATGATTGGTATGTTTCCAAGACATATCACTTCTTTTGGCATATGGCAAAAGGTTTTTTTCCATGGCCTACTCAGATAAGTAGGTAATTCATCGTTCTCTTCTTCTTCCTCTTACGGAATCAGGCATTTCTTCATCGGTTGATGTAGGTTCAGTAAAAGCTTCTTCTAACAGAATTACAAAACATAACTAATGTTGGTAAAAATTGAAAATTGGTATCTTTAATCACTAATAATTTTCGGATTTCTTGGTAGTACGTCGTTGCTTGATGCGGCAGTCTGCATCTACATGCTCCTAGCCCTTGGCAGAAGTTACACTTCACAGGTTTAGCAGGCTGGCCAAACACACCCCATAATACCCCAGCTTACCACACTTATGGCAAATTACTGGGGTTTTACATTTGACATATTGTGTTTTGGAGGTGTTCTTTTTTCATTTTTGTAATTATTTCGTTTTCTAGGTAATTTTTGTACAGTATAAAACCAAAGAAGGCTGAAGCGATGGTTAGCACTATGAGCCAACCTGCGAAAATGAGGTCGATGTATTTTCCTAAAAGTGATGTGGGCATTTTTTCGGTGTGATATTTGCTAGTTTTTCTTGAAATTTTATTGGGTTTGTCTTAACTTCAAAGTGTGGTACTTTAGTTTTCCAATTTTTGTCTAATAATGCTGACAGATTATTAAATTTAACTGATTGTTTTTCTTCATTGCTAACTGCTAAATGAGGTAAATTTGTCCATTGTAATGGTATGATTCTTTGAATTTTTTATTTTTTCGTTTTGTTTTATTGGGCAGGGTAAGAATTTACTTAGTTATCAGTATTTCTTCTTAATTTTCTGAAATATATTTTTATTCTGTATTGCACGGAATTTTGGTTTTTATAGCTCCGGACTTTTCGAAATTCATGTCTAAGGATTCTAGTGTATTATTTTGGACTATAAGTAGGTCTTTTTGGAGATTTGTTATTATGTATTTTGATCCATAAATTTTTTTGATTGAAGTTTTTGTATGTTTTTGCTCACATGGGAAATTGCAGATTTTATTAATTTTATGTAGTGGGTTTTGGGGGAAAAGGTTTTTTGCACATAGTGGTGCCTCGTCTGACTTTGTTTCAAATAAATCTACATGACATAGACCTTCATGTAGATTACGTTTTTCGAGAGCTAGCCCTGTTATTGTTTTTATGGTGTTTTTTATTTTTTTCGTGAGCAACGAGGGAGTGTTCGGAATGCAAAATGCAAATTTCATTATTCATTTTGAAAAAAATGGGTGTATTTTGTACATATTCCGTATTGAATTTTTTTACATCTTTTTTCACTCCAAAACACCGAGAAATTGATTTGCTTGACAAAAAAGATTTTAAAAAAAAATTATACTAATTTTTTACTGCAATTGAAATTGAAATTTGAAATATTTTTTATTCTACAAAAATTCCCAATTTTTATCTTCGAAAGATAAACTACATTTTTTTTCTCTCCAAAAATTAATTGAGAAAAATTTAATTCTATCGAGATAACTTTTTTCCTTTTAAAAAAATTGATAAAAATTGCAATTTATTCAAAACCGACAAAAATATTGTCTGTAGGCGTAGATATAGAGTATAATACCTACTGGGGTGACCTTTACTTACAAATGATTTTTTTTTTTCCTCATCTTTTTCAAGATGCCAACAAGGTAACCATGCCAACTGGTCAAGTGGTCAGCCCCGATTGAGCGGAAATTTGTCTTATTGAAAAGCTTGTCCCCCAGACCTCAGAATCAGTTGGTTTTCCAGAAAATATCACGCTAATAAGTATGTATTAAGGGTCATTCCATGTCAAGACGGCTACTTTTTGACCTTAGGTCCTCCGATTTCGTTCAAAAATTTTTTACGAGTCTTTCTAATCCCAAAAGTGAGAAAACCACTGTTTTTTTCTCAATTGAGAAAAGCTCAACTTTTGAAAATACGCAGAACTTCAGAGACCTCATCAAAAAATCTACAAAAATTCCTGTGAAGAAACATTACTATACTACATTTGTGTCATAATTTTCGTGATGGACATCCTAAACCCCTGGGGGGCACGGCGCCCCAAAATTTTGACCCAAATTCAATTTTTTTTTGAAAAATGAGTGACATATCGTTTGTTACGTTTTTGATAGCGCTGAATTCGAATATCACTTTGATTCTTTGATAGGACCCTTACCAAGCCCTCTACAACCCCCCAAATTTGGGGAAAAATTGACCCAAATGGAAAAAATTGTGTGACATCATATCGTTTCTTATGTTTTCGATAGTGCTGAGTTCGAATTTCGACTTTCCATAAAGGTTTACATGTATAAAACAAAAGTACCATTAAATAGGGCAATTAAACGGACGATTCGAGCAGTCAGATCAATTCATTTATTATTTACTTACATCCAACAATGTTACTGAAAACGTATTCCATAAAGTGAACATCATCTTACCAGAAAATTTTTCGAATCAGCGAGTGAAATGTATTAATTTATCGCTGTTATGAATTCTGCTTTATTTTTTTTTCACCATGTTAGTGAGAATTGATACACTTATACGTGTTGTATCATAATCTTGATAAAATTTCAATATTCGAAAAAAACTAAATGGTTAATTTTTTTCTGCAATTTTTGCGTACTTTTGCGAAAAAGATGATATTCATAAACTAAATGTTCTGTTAATCGGTACCATCGATATTTATAAATAATTTACATCAAATACTTCACATATACATAGCATTACAAGATGTACCTAATATACTTACACATTTCTAAATGTTTCTACTTGATGATTTTCATTTGGAATATCACCAGTATAGTCTTCTGTTGGTATATCAAACGCATCAATCGGTTCACCATACGTACAGTCTTCTGTTAGTACATCAAATGCCTCAATAGGTACCTCAATAATAGGTCTAATCGGAGTGATTTCAATCCTATAAAAAACAAAAATTTCAATTAGATACTAATGTAGAAATTTTTTATATGTATAATGAATTTATCTACTTACGATGTAACAAGCCTTCCGTCGTTATTTGATATTTGCGTCGATGTTGTGTAATCGTCAGAGGAATAATCATTTTCGTCACTGTTACTGTAACCTATCGTATTATCGGTGGAGGGTTCGAAATAATCATAGGCTGATCCATTATGGCATATCATAGACGCGTTTTCTAATTAATCGATTGATGATGATGATGTACCATAATTATTACTGTAGAGTCTTGTCTGTAGTCTGACGAGAGGGTTTTGGAAAATTCCTACTTTCCCTCCGATTTTATCAAACTTTCACATCGAAGTATTCCAGTCAATTCGAAAGAAATCGTCAGCAAATTAAAATTTGGAAAAACCCTCTCGTCAGACTACAGACCAGACTTTCCTGAATAAAAAAACATTCTGAGAAAAAGTTTGGTGGGTTGCATAGTTTTCCTGGAAAGGGGGCATTAAGCAAAAGTCGCGTTTTTCTTCAAATTTTGGCACTAAAAATTTTTCATTTTCCAAAAAATTTATCAATAATTTCTTCAAAATGGCATCATCGAAATGCAAAATGGATATAATTTTCTTTTTTTGAAAACTCCATGCAATTTATTTTTCAAAAATCAAGAATTAATTTTTTTCGTAAAAAAAAAGCAAGATGAAATTAGTTTCCAATTTTTCTTCAAAATTTCATAGATGAAAAATCAAAATGACGTCATGCAAAGGTCTTAAAAAATTCCGCTTGTCAACGCTATGCATTCAACAAAAATAAATAAAAAATTTATGCCCCCCCCCCCTTAATGTTTTGTTATTAATAATACTTGCAACTCAAAGATACCAATATTTCATGTGGTGACTAGTACTATACAAAACAATGTTTTTATATTCCTATAAAAATTTAAAATGAACAAAAGCGGCGTTTGATTTTTCAATTCATTCAATTTCATAAATTCCTTTGAGTGGAGAAAATGAAATTTATATCAAGTCCAACGAGTGTGTGCGTATGTACATGCCCGATAATATCCGATGTGGATATGTTGATTGGTAGCAACGCAACGTCGCTTTACAAATCTCCCCAAATTGGTCGCCGATCATAGCACATAAACCCTCTGTTTGTGTAAACTACCAATGCTATTCTATAACTAATTTAAACTACTCCACCTTCGTGAAGCCTAAAACTAGCAAAATAGTAAAACTAACCATAACTATATGAATGCTCCACATTCGTGAAGCCTAAAACTAGTAAAATAGTAAAACTAAGAATAATCAACAACTGCGTGTGCACTCTTTCTCTCTTAAATGTTTACCTGTTAAAAGCCTTCGAATAAGAGGTGGGAGCCCTAGTAATTAATAGCCTTATAAATAATTAGTTATGCAAACTAATTAACTTACCGAGGGCAAAATCCTCCGGTCGATTGTACGAAAACGCGGATGGTTGTCCTGTACAAAACTCCCGACAACTCTCAGTTTTTAAAAGAAACAACGCTGTCTCCGACTTCTGGGGCCAACATGTTGATAGGTATAAGTTTTTTTTTAAATGAGAGAGCGAAAAAGTCGAAAAAAATGAAAAATTATACAAAATTACACACGCGAAAGTAAACTGTACTTAACAGGAACAACGCAGAAGTAACACGAATGAAGACGCACTACTAATTGACTTGACAACTATTAAGAGGGGGGGGGGGGGGGCTTGTTTTGGAACATTTTTTGTTGAATGCATAGCGTTGATTAGCGGAATTTTCTAAGACCTTTGCATGACGTCATTTTGATTTTTCACCTATGAAGTTTTGAAGAAAAATTGGAAACTAATTTCAAATTGTTTCTTTTTACAAAAAAAATTAATTTTTAATTTTTGAAAAATAAAATGCATAGAGTTCTCAAAAAAGGAAATTATTTTCATATTGCATTTTGATTGTGTCATTTTGTAGAAAATGTTGGTAGATTTTTTGGAAAATTACAAATTTCAAAATCAAAATTGGAGAAAAACGCGATTTTTACTTTAGGTCCCGTTTCTAGGAAAACTATGCAACCCACAAAACTTTTTCTCAGAATCTTTTTTATTCAGTAGAGTCTTGTCTATAATTTAACGAGAGGATTTTGCAAAACTCGTACTTTCTCTCCTATTTTATGAAACCCTCTCATAGTTTTTCCTCGGAAGTATTCCAGTCGACTCGAAAGAAATAGTTGACAATTTTTTTAAAATGATATGTTTCAAAATGGCCTGCTAGATGGTAAAGGAGGCCATTCAGTCTACGAAGTTTAGCCTGTAAATATTTGCTGTGTTCAAACCACATTAATTTAGAATCTAAGATAACTCCCAGATACTTTGTTGAGTTGATTTGGACGAGAGGGGGACAATTACAGCCTGGCTCACAGTGGACTTTTTTATGCAACGTACATTTTCCTTCCAAGTTTGGGACCTCACGAAAGGCAAAAGGCATTATCTGGCATTTGAGTATGTTGGGAGTTAGGCAATGCATAGTTAACCACTTTTTAAGCAGTCTTAGATCAGAGTTGACTTTTTCAATTAGTTCGTTGAGTCCCCATGCTTCATAAACAAAGGCCAAGTCGTCGGCAAATGCATACATTGACCCCTTTAGATTTAATTTGAACACGTCATTTATATAAATAAGGAAAAGGAGGGGGCCCAGTATACTACCCTGAGGGACGCCCGAACCATTTGGCCAAAAAGCACCCAAAATATCTCCTAGTTTGACAGCTTGTTTACGACCATTAAGGTATGACTTAAACCAGTCATTAATAGCACCCCTTAAACCACAGTTGTGAAGTTTCCGCAGAAGAATCAGGTGACTAACGACGTCAAATGCTTTCTTAAGATCAAGGTATATTACCGTAACTCGTTTTCCTCTTTCAAGGTGTCCGACGATTTCACTAATTTGGTCAAATAGAGCTCGATTAGTACTAGTTTTGGGGAGAAACCCGTATTGTCTTTTATCAAAAAACTGGAAGTTCTGTAGAAAATTCAAGACCTTCCTTTTAATCAATTTTTCAAAAACTTTTGCAAGAACTGGTATCAAAGCAATGGGCCTATAATTGTTCATCTCCTTGTGACTACCTGTTTTATGAACTGGAATAATCACAGTTTTTTTCATAGCCTCAGGGAAAGTACCATTTTTTAACGACAAATTAAAAATCTCAGTAAGAGGGCCAGCCAGGATATCCGCATTTTCACGAATAAGTCTCGCCGGAATTAAGTCCACCCCCGTCGATGGCTTTTGAGAAAGAGATAGCCAGAGATACTATATCTATATAGTATATGGCATAAGAGAGAAGAAAATCCAGAAGGTTTAGAATTCCTTCTGTTACATTATGTATAAAAGATACGCCAGCTTGTACTTTTGTTGTGCTATAGAACAAAGTGATAATGAATTATTGACGTTGGAAATAATTCATAGATACGTGGAACTGTTGGATAAATATTTTGGAAGCGTCTGCGAACTCGACATAATTTTCAATTTCGAAAAAGCATATTTTATATTGGACGAATTATTATTGGGAGGTGAAGTACAAGAAACCATAATTTTCAATTTCGAAAAAGCATTTTTTATATTGGACGGATTATTATTGGGAGGCGAAGTACAAGAAACCAGTAAAAAGAACGTCTTGAAAGCTGTTCGCCGCTCAAGATCTGTTGCAAGAGGAGGACACACCACAAGGCTTTTTTGAAGATCACGGACTCGGGTAAACAAGTGAAAATTGAAAAAAAAATCACATTAGCTTCGAAGTAATCAGAAATCAGTGATTTTTAAAAACTCAATAATTGTTTTTATTTTTATTTTGTTGATCTCCGTTTTAATGAAAAATAAATGACACAATAGCACGGAATAAATTAACGAAAATCAGTAAAAAAACAAGGAATGCATAGCGGAAAAACACAGGGAAAAATAAATAAAATAAAAATAATATATAAAAAACTTACTTGAGGGTGCCACCGCACCTCGTGCAGAGTCCCGGTAATTTTAAGGTGGAACGAAATACGATTTCTGCTTCAGTACTCGATAACGATACACTTTTCTGTTTTATGGACCTCCATAAAATGAGATTTCCGAATAACTTGGAACAATATCCCGTGTGAGAGCGTCGATCGATGTCGTTAGCCCAATCAGCATCGACGTAGTTTACGAGAACTTCGGAATCCTTGTTTTCCTTTGATATTTTCAAAGCTAACTGCGACGTCGTCTTCAGATATCGCACGATTCTTTTCGTATACTCAAAGTGCGTACTCGTGTAGCAAGCTTGGAATTGCGAAAAGTAGTTCACTGAATAAGTGATGTCCAGTCTCGTACACATACTGATGTATAACAGCAAGCCAATCAGTTGTCTGTACGGAATATTTGCAGGAACATCACCGGAATCCTTTTCCAGTTTCAGCTTCGGTTCGATGGGCGTACTTATGCCATGAGCATCTTGTAAATTGAATCGTGAAACGATCTTCTCGATGAACTTCGACTGGTTTAGATACATAACGCCTTCTTCTACGTTATACTCGATGGTTGTACCAAGGAACGATTTTGCTTTTCCCAAGTCGACAATATCAAATCGTTCACGAAGCCATTTCTTTACCTGTTCCGGAACAGCATCAGTAACAGCGGACAATGCTTGGTGAGCTCGTAGCTCCGCAGACACTCTGATTTTCCAGGTCGAGAAATTTCTTCCATCGAAAGGCGCGATTTTGCCATGAGCATCTTGTAAATTGAATCGTGAAACGATCTTCTCGATGAACTTCGACTGGTTTAGATACATAACGCCTTCTTCTACGTTATACTCGATGGTTGTACCAAGGAACGATTTTGCTTTTCCCAAGTCGACAATATCAAATCGTTCACGAAGCCATTTCTTTACCTTTTCCGGAACAGCATCAGTAACAGCGGACAATGCTTGGTGAGCTCGTAGCTCCGCAGACACTCTGATTTTCCAGGTCGAGAAATTTCTTCCATCGAAAGGCGCGATTTTACTAACTCTTAACAGTCGACATCTTACACGAACAAATTTACTTCACAACTATTACAGTGGTTTGGGGCTGGGCCCATAACCTTTTACTCGAAATCAACTTTTAAATAAACTTGAACTTCGTACAGAACTTTATTCATTTCTTTTTAGTACAAACAATGAATAATATCATTCTACATAAAAACGTGAACGTCATTGTTACCACTAACAACTAACATAAAACTAGCAACATACTTTACGGCCTATTCTTTGGTACCTTTTTGTTTTTGTTGATAATGTTGTGTTTTATCAATCGAGTTTCAGTTTATTCGAATTGTCATTTAAATACGAATTACGAATTTGTAATTTGTAAGAATTTAACTTGTCTGCAACTCGTAAACCGTAAAAGTTACGGACGTTATAAACCCAGCTTAACAATGTTTTATGCACTTCCTAATTTACAGAAAAATGTGAAAATCGTATCACAATTATGATTTATTTCCCAACACCCTTTTTTAAAAATATTTTTAGGGCATTTGATGGATTTTGAAGCACAGAGGTTGGTCTTATGAAAAACTTGGTCAATATTTGAGTTCAGTGGCCTGAAATAACTCATACGCGACACAATTCTTTCATTGTGGCTCTGGTTGGGTAAAAGGAATCTGATCAAAAAAGTATCAACATCATCAAAAACTTATGTTAACAATATCGATATTATATCGATATCAAAAAAATTTGATATTAACATCACTAGTGAAGAAGCCTACATATTTACTATCTATTTGATAATTGGAAATAATGTTGTACTTACTCCCTCGCCGCCTTCGTCTGGGACGTCTTACTTAGCACCGTTGACGGTCTCACCGTTTTTGATGCCGGTTTGTCGCAACAAAATCGATTGGGATTCATTTTTTAAACACTTCAAAAACAGCTACTCAAATACAAAGTTAACACACGAGAGCAATACATGAAGTGAACCTATTACATTTACCAAACTTTGTTTGGCATTAGATTCTCCTCCGCTGAAAAGAAAAATTTTTGCGAAGCTTTGTTTCTAATCGCTAAGCTGATTATTGTAGAATCAACAATTACCTGATAAGCAGGTAACAATTACGCGAGCCGTGGACGTATGGTGTGACCCATACGAACACCTATGCATGGATAATTGCATATACGTAATACTTATGCACAAATACATACAGGAAATTGTATTCTTTGCCAGAAATAGTGGTTCTACACGTCAAATGGTTGTTTTTGATTTTGAAATAGAAACTAACCTGAGTTTCACCTCATCTGAATATGTTATAAGCATTTTTTGAGATTCAGATGGAATGATAACTCCCTTCTAACCAATCATTGAAATACTTACATCGCCCAATGTGTAGGCCAGCCGTGAAGTAGATAGGTAGTAATCTAAATCAATTTTTTTGTCCAAGCAATTCAAAAAAAAAAAAAAAATGCATTTCAAACGCTGGCAAATTGAAAATACTCCCATACCACAACCTACAAAGAATAATTACAATGTGCACCTTATTGGATATTGAACATGATGATTTTGTATATTAACGACAGGATAAATTGACCAAAGTTCAGCTAACATTGCCTGGGCTAGATACACGACCTGGAATTAGTGATTTTGATTTTAGCAAGGACAAGGTATGTGTGAAAAATGGCAAAAGTTGCTAGTTTTGCCCACATTATCCGGCCAATACGGCCCTAATCAGGCTCTTGCGGGCTGATGACGATGCCCCGAGCAGGTACCGAGCCCGCAACACGAACCAACCCTGAGTGCGGTCCGAACTCGAAGCGTGAAAAAAAAAAATGAAAAAATTGAAAATAAAATGTCACAGAAATTATTGTCATTTTACAAAAATAAAATATTATGTTGGAAACAGTTTGCTGAAAATTTTTTTCCAACTTCAAAAAAAAAAAAAAATCAATAATTATTTTTAAAAAGTTATATAGCCCTTCAGATTTGAAGTACATAATTTTGAGATAATTTTACAAACTTTGTTTTAGCTAAGATTCTATAACTTTTTGAGAGGGAGCGGGTGTAACACTTATTGGTATATTTTAGGCAAGAAAAATGGTTAAAAATTCAATTTTTTCTCAAACAGATATATAAACTTGTTTAGACTTCGCTTCGTGGTGGTTCGTTTCGTTCTGGCTAAAGCTGAGATATGCAGTATGGTCTCTTTATTATTATTTTTTCTCACAGCACGAATGAGTGTAGATAAAAAAAAACACCTGAGATTTGTTTTTGACGACGATATTAATTTTAATACGGCTCAATTTAGCATCTCTTGTTTTAATAAGCGATTATTCGCCACCATAAAATACCACGCTCTCATTATCATACCCAAGTTAATTGAAAAGTTTAATAGTTATAAAGATTAATGGCGTTGGTTGCCTCTTTTTCCTACGGCTTTTTCATTTTTCGTCTCTTTAATTCCTACCTAGGTTTATAATACCTACTTTTTTCATCGTCTGCGTATTAGACGACGACGATCCCAGCAGCAATTCTGTGTTCTTTCTCTCTCGGTTTCATAATAAGCTACGTAGGTTTTCGCTGCCGAAATAAATAAAAAACACTACGGCCTGGAAAGAGGTACGTGTTTGCAAGGTTGGATATAGACGAAGGTGAAGATTTGTAAAGTGACGTGGAACGAGAGGGCAAAGCGGAGGAAAGTTTCATGAAGTACATATTTTTGCCATTTTCGTCTTATAAAGTACACGAAAAAGCTTGTAGAATGGTAAAGTTTTAATTAATAATTTATTACGGATTTCACTTTCGCGACCGGGCAACAGAGCGAGGTTGCGATCAGGTATAGCCCAAGGACATTTCTTCAAAACCTCGTAAGGTGCGCCTCCCTAGAGAAGAAAAAAAATGATAATATATATTTAAACAAAATATCCCAAAATGGAAAATCTTCTGGTGAATAGAAAGTTTCTCTCGCAGAGTAGAAACATTTCCGAAGTATTTGAATTTATTGTGTATAAAGCGAAAGAGATCGTATAAAAGGCAGCCATCCAGAGCCCAAGTTACACCAACGAACTTATGGTGCTGCGTATCTCTACCCACTGCTCTGCTGGTGCTGCTGGTGAATATAGCTCTTCAACGCGGCCGCAGCAGCCACCAGCCAAAAAGGAGGATGAATGAGACGCTTTTGCAGCATCCGCGTACCACGCAGCGTACTAGAAGAATGCGGTTAGATACATACGTACAAGGCAGAGAGATAGATAATAGATAATACAATAATACAATAACCTATGTAAAAAATATCCCTGGCCTATGCGCAATTTGCGAGAGCGGCCAGGGGCTCTCATATCAAGTTATTGCCGACGGTAAACGACTAATTAAGTAAATAGATAAATAAATAAATAAGTGCCGACAATAAATAAATAAATAAATAAAATAAATAAATAAATAAATAAATAAGTGCCGACGTGAAAAAATATGAATATATAACAGTAATTAAGGCGATTTTCAAAATTAGGGTACCAGGGTAGGCAGAGTAAATATTAAATAAACAAATAGTCTAAGCAGACAAATAAATAAAAATCAAAGTGTGTGAGCAATTCATTCAATTTGACGTTTCATCAACACCTTCAGACCAAATACGATCAATAAGTCTTTTTTTAAGGTTTTTTTTTGGTGTTAACTTTCCTAATTTTGGCAGGAACCTTGTTGTAAAAGTGGGGGATTTTATACACAGCCTGGAGACAGGAACGAGTAAATTTAAGGGGGTACCCTGGCACAGAGCCCAGCTTCACGTAGCTCCTCTCTTCCAGATGAGCCTACTCAAAATAGAGCTTTATTTTCGTGTACAAATAAAGTCGCTAAAAGCTCATATACTTGATCCAGACGAAGTATTTTTAGATTTTTAAATGCCTCTTGAGTACTGTACCTCCTTTGGAGACCAGCAAGGTGCCGAATAGCTCGTTTTTGCAAAATTCTGATTGGCTCAATATGCTGCTCGGCCGCACCTCCCCAAATCAATAAAGCATACCTCATTACAGAATCAAAAAGAGCAAAATAGATTTTTTTAAAATGATATGTTTCAAAATGGCCTGCTAGATGGTAAAGGAGGCCATTCAGTCTACGAAGTTTAGCCTGTAAATATTTGCTGTGTTCAAACCACATTAATTTAGAATCTAAGATAACTCCCAGATACTTTGTTGAGTTGACCTGGACGAGAGGGGGACAATTACAGCCTGGCTCACAGTGGACTTTTTTATGCAACGTACATTTTCCTTCCAAGTTTGGGACCTCACGAAAGGCAAAAGGCATTATCTGGCATTTGAGTATGTTGGGAGTTAGGCAATGCATAGTTAACCACTTTTTAAGCAGTCTTAGATCAGAGTTGACTTTTTCAATTAGTTCGTTGAGTCCCCATGCTTCATAAACAATGGCCAAGTCGTCGGCAAATGCATACATTGACCCCTTTAGATTTAATTTGAACACGTCATTTATATAAATAAGGAAAAGGAGGGGGCCCAGTATACTACCCTGAGGGACGCCCGAACCATTTGGCCAAAAAGCACCCAAAATATCTCCTAGTTTGACAGCTTGTTTACGACCATTAAGGTATGACTTAAACCAGTCATTAATAGCACCCCTTAAACCACAGTTGTGAAGTTTCCGCAGAAGAATCAGGTGACTAACGATGTCAAATGCTTTCTTAAGATCAAGGTATATTACCGCAACTCGTTTTCCTCTTTCAAGGTGTCCGACGATTTCACTAATTTGGTCAAATAGAGCTCGATTAGTACTAGTTTTGGGGAGAAACCCGTATTGTCTTTTATCAAAAAACTGGAAGTTCTGTAGAAAATTCAAGACCTTCCTTTTAATTCCTTTTAATCAATTTTTCAAAAACTTTTGCAAGAACTGGTATCAAAGCTATGGGCCTATAATTGTTCATCTCCTTGTGACTACCTGTTTTATGAACTGGAATAATCACAGTTTTTTTCATAGCCTCAGGGAAACTACCATTTTTTAACGACAAATTAAAAATCTCAGTAAGAGGGCCAGCCAGGATATCCGCATTTTCACGAATAAGTCTCGCCGGAATTAAGTCCACCCCCGTCGATGGCTTTTGAGAAAGAGATAGCCAGAGATACTATATCTATATAGTATATGGCATAAGAGAGAAGAAAATCCAGACGGTTTAGAATTCCTTCTGTTACATTATGTATAAAAGATACGCCAGCTTGTACTTTTGTTGTGCTATAGAACAAAGTGATAATGAATTATTGACGTTGGAAATAATTCATAGATACGTGGAACTGTTGGATAAATATTTTGGAAGCGTCTGCGAACTCGACATAATTTTCAATTTCGAAAAAGCATATTTTATATTGGACGAATTATTATTGGGAGGTGAAGTACAAGAAACCATAATTTTCAATTTCGAAAAAGCATTTTTTATATTGACTGGATTATTATTGGGAGGCGAAGTACAAGAAACCAGTAAAAAGAACGTCTTGAAAGCTGTTCGCCGCTCAAGATCTGTTGCAAGAGGAGGACACACCACAAGGCTTTTTTGAAGATCACGGACTCTGGTAAACAAGTGAAAATTGAAAAAAAAAATCACATTAGCTTCGAAGTAATCAGAAATCAGTGATTTTTAAAAACTCAATAATTGTTTTTTATTTTTATTTTGTTGATCTCCGTTTTAATGAAAAATAAATGACACAATAGCACGGAATAAATTAACGAAAATCAGTAAAAAACAAGGAATGCATAGCGGAAAAACACAGGGAAAAATAAATAAAATAAAAATAATATATAAAAAACTTACTTGAGGGTGCCACCGCACCTCGTGCAGAGTCCCGGTAATTTTAAGGTGGAACGAAAGCAGGCATCGCAGTGCCGAGCAGTAAAAGTGGCGATGCATACGAATAATCTGGTCTGAAAAGAAAATAGAGAGAAAAAAAAACTTGAGTACAAATACAAAAAAAGGAAAAAAACAAACAAAATTCTTATAATACGATCCTCGATCATGCCAACCACTGATAATATTGCTGAAGACCCCCACGCTGGAGGCCAGTTGAGGCTGGCCTCAGACGAAGGGTCTTTTACAGCAGAATTACACAGCACGTCGATATCCACATAGATCCTGTTTCGATCCCAATAATGGCAGACCGCCTGCACCGAACAGTTGTTTCTCAACGATAAGGTATGGCATAGTGGTTAAGGAAGAGGATTACCATGCAGGAGGTAGATGGTTCAAGCCCCAAGGGTGGCAGATTTTTTATAATTTTTTTGACTTTTTCTGAAATGATCCTCTTACCGCAACATGAATAATGTGTTTAGGCATAGTTTAATGTATTAATTATGCTAATTAATGATTTTTAATTATAGAAAAAAGCTAGTAAAAGACGAAAAATCGGAATAAAAAATCGATAAAAAATCGACAGAATATCGAATTTGATAAAGTGTCGCAAAAGTTCCGCCTAAATCGTGAAATTATCTTTCGATATTATAGATAAAATATCTTACTATAATCTCGAAATTTTTGCTAACTATAATTCGTCGATAATCTATCTATATATCGAAAGATAATTTAACGATTTAGGCGGAACTAACACGACACTATCGAATTCGATATTCTGTCGATTTTTTATTTCGATAATTTGTCGATTGTGCTGCTCGGGATTATTATTTTTTTCCCCCATCTTTTTTCCTTCCGCCCTGTGGTATCATATATGGGTGGGGGGGGGGGTTTACAATACTTATATTTAAAAAATTCTATTGAAGCCACAATTGCCCTGCCATATTGGCAGGTGAAGGCTCCAGGAGCCTCTCCCATCCACATAGCAGTGCAACGGCGGCACATTAAATGTCGGCAGGCCAGCCGCACAGTGACCAACTCTTTGTAGCATATGGTGCATTCCGTAATGCCATTCTGAGCTGGCACCCATGCGGGTGGTGCTGCCTCTTCTTGGTTTGGTTCCATTCCTTGCATTTGAACGACTTCTGGTTCGACAAATAGGACAACTTCGGGTTCGACACTTTGGTATTGGACAACTGGGGCCTGCGATTGGATGGCTTCGGGCTCTGGTATCACTTCTTCCTCATTTTCTCTGATCAGACGCACTAAATCCTCTTCAACCGTACGCTCCAGGAGCCAAGGCACTCTGTCGACTGTGGCTAGCGATGTCCGGAGTCCTTGGATCAACCGATTCCTCGTCCACGGTGGTAAGCGGGGCCTCGCTTGAATTAATTCCTCCGCGATATCACCATATATTTGCATAAAGAAATTATTCATGTCTAAACTCATGATTGATTTTTTGAGAGAGAAAAAAAACTTTTCGTTAATTGACACAACTCGATAGTACACGTACGACTAATTTTCAAATTTCGTTCTCTTGGGTTATTTTTCCTATAACGGTATTTACCCATACTCCTTTACGAAAATTCCAATATTTTGTTTACCTATTTTTTTGCGAATTTCAACAATTTTCTGGCGTCTTTTCGCTTTCCTCGGCTATTTTTCTGCAGTGTTGTCACATTTCTTGCTGACTCTCATGCGTTTTACCTTTTTGTTTCCGAAATTCAAATTGAACTCGTGATGTAACTCAGAGAAGAGTTGTATACTCCAATCAAATCATATGTACTTGAAATCATCGATCTAATTTTTTCGTTCGAAATTGATCTTGGGGGAAAACGCAGCCGGCTATGATTCGTTTCTTTTGTACATTCTTGTTCTAACCGATTATAATTCCAGGAGACGAAAACCACGAACCAGGAGGTCAGCGTCAATACTCGTTGGACGATTTCGAATTAATCAAAGTTATCGGACGAGGCAGTTATGCCAAAGTTTTAATGGTCGAATTAAAAAGAACGCATCGAATTTACGCGATGAAAGTGATAAAAAAAGCATTAGTAACCGATGACGAGGTAGGTGGCATTTTTTGTTATTTTATCATCAACTATTTTTACCCCCTTTTCTCCCTTTGATCCTAGATCTTTCCACGGATCACTGTATAATGACTCAAGTTCGTACGTTTACTGAAAAAAGTAAAGAGAAAGCGAGGATTGTCCCAGTGGTAGGATAGATATTTTTTTCGCAGTTTGACCAGAAAAATGAAGGTGTGTACGAGATAAAGGATGTAATTGTTGCGTCGTTTAGAGAGGCTTCGAAAATGGCTGCAACGACCACACGATACGCGGTGTTATAGGTGTTGTTATGACGTCATTGAGGTGGGTTATAAATGTAGGTAATGCGGTATCTGTAGGTATCTTTATCCATTTTTGGGTCCCTTAATCCCGCCAAACGATGTAATTTTGTCGCCCTGTGCGAAATAAAATCCGCCTCCGGATTATGAAAAAAATTCCCTAAGAGATTTGCATTCATCGCGTACGATCGTGCGTATATTTTGTATTTTGCTCGTAGTTTATAATGGTAATGCTGATGTTACCTTTGGGGGTGTGCTGAAATATGATATGGTACTTGGAAGGTGAACGTCTTAATGCGTGCGTTGTGCGTTGCCTAGCTGAGTTATTATTGAGCGTGTTGGGTTTGTGGAGTGAAGAGAGTGAAAGCGAAGAAGTATTTTACGTGAGGAAGTTACATTTAGTTGTTGGGATTTCTGGCAAGGGATGTGTGGTTCTGGGATCGATTCGTTTTGTCAAGCTTTTCATTTTGTATCTGTGAATGAATAATTGAGAATTGTTTTCAAAGTCTTTCACGAGTGGATAGCGACAGTACTGTTTTTTTGTTTTTTTTTGGCAACGTCGTGAAGTTTACTGAGTCAGTATATTCAAAATTATAGGGGGGGGGAGGGGTTCAATCGAAATTTTTGTGATAATCGAAATTATTTCCAGGACTTCAAGCTAAATCTTTTATTTGAAATTTTTTCAATTTGGCCCTTCCTTCACCAGTTTTTAATAATTTAACTATCTGAGTCATATTAGGCAAAATTAGAGGAGAGGGTAAGGGTCTAATCGAAAATATTGTAATAACAAAAATTATTTCTAGAACTTCAATCTACAACTTTTGTTTGAAAATTTTTTCGATTTGGCCCCTCCCTCAGTTTTTAAAAAGAATCTACTTCATGTTATGTGAAATTGGAAAAGATGGAGGAATTCGATCGAACTTTGTATAACAACAAAAATTAATTTTAGGATCGTCAGGGTGTCTAACGGTCATAAAAATCGTGAAAGTCCTGAAAAAGTCATGAATTTTTCAAAAAAATCACTAGGTCAAGAAAATTCATGAATTTTACTCTTTGAAGTCACGAATTTTTGATATCTAATAACTACTTATTACCCGGGCAAAATTGCAAATTCGCTTAAAAGTGAAATTTTTTGAAACTGTTGCACCTTCTAAAAAAAAAAAAAAAAAAGCATAAAATAAAATATTGTAAGTTCTCTGAAGAAGAAAATTAATTTTCTAAAATTTTTTTCGAGGGGGAGGGAAATCTCTCGGTATTTTTTTTGGGGGGGGGGGGGGGAATACCCATTTTTGGAATGAAAAAAAAATGAATTTTTTGGTACAAAAAATTTAAAAAAATATTGTTTTGGAATAAAAAAAAAACTTTTTACGCCACTAGCCTTAGGTAATTGCTGTACAAATTTGAAGTAAAAATATTTTTCAAACTTTTCCGAAAAATTTTTCATTTTAAAAAAACCAAAAATCTGAATTTTATCGTTTTGAAATTGAATTGTTCTGAAACAAAAATACTTTTCGAACTCTATAGAGAATAAAATCTCGATTTTTTTGATTTTTTTTTTTCAATTTTCTTAAATTTTTTTTTGGTAGGAGGGTTTCTGTATTTTGGAGAAAAAATTCTCATAAAAAAATAAAGACGAATTTTTTGGTTCAAAAATTATTTAAAATTGTTTTGGAATGAAAAAAATTACTTATTTTTTTTTTAAATGGAAAAATCTCAAATCTTCTGGAGTATAAATTTTTCCGAAGGAAGAAATTTCAGGATTTTTTTGGAATGAAAAATATCCAAAAAAAATTCTCTTTTTTGGAGAAAAAATGTACAAAATTTTCTTACCTTAGGTATGTGAAGATATTTTTTTAAATTTCTGTGGAAAAGCTTCTTGATATTTTTTCTTTGTGAAGAAAAAATTCTTTCATTTTCAAGAAAAAAAATTGAGATTTTTTTTTTCGAACAGCAATTTTAAAAACTATTCTTCTAAAATACAAAACTCTCAATTTTTTGGGGATCATTTTTTTTTTTTTTTTTTTTTGAGACTAAAATAAATGAATGAAATATTTTCTAAAGCCGGGGACGAAAAAAAAAACAGAAAAAATGTTTTTCTGTTGAAAAGTTTGTTGAAAATTTTTTTAGGAGAATTTTTTGCTTCTTTCCAGGAAAAAAATCATTCTCTCATTGCATCCTGAAAAAATTTCAAGCATCCACCTTTTAGGGAAGAAATTGAATTACACTCTTGAAAATTCCGAGTATTCATTAACTTTTTTTTTGAAATTGTATAGATTTTTTTTGGTTAATAAAGAAAAGAGGGTCTCGGTGGGCATAGGCATAACTTGGGTTCAAGGGGCATTCGCCCCCTCCCTCAAAACTTTTAAAAGCTATTTACCACAAAATATAGGGGGAAAGGGGGAATTTTTTTCCTTAATTTCTTTCAAGTTTCGCTTATGCCGGCGGAGGGAGGGGGCTGGAAATGTGGAAATAATGGTCATGAGAAAGTCATGAATTTTCAAAAAAATAAAAAATATAGTTAGACACCCTGAATTCGTAATTTACAACTTTTATTTGAACATTTTTCCAATTGGTCCCTTTCTCTCTCACTCCCTCGATTTTTTATTGATATTTTCAGAGTGTTTTGCAAAATCGGTGAAGTGGGAGGGGTCCAATTGAAAAAAATTTCAAACAAACGTTGTAGCTTGAAGTCTTGGAAATAATTTTGGTTATCACAAAAATTTCGACTGGACCCCTCCTTCCCCTCCAGTTTTGAATATGCTAAAATTCACCATACAATGGTGATGTATTTTTCCAATTTTTTATCGTGGATGCAATCATCACATCTTTGCAATTTTTTTATTTTTTTGGAATTATCTTACCGAAAACTGCCCTCATTCGGATAATTATTCAGTTTTCTTTCCTCCTGGCGCAGAAAATCTCAACTGTTTACTTTCTTCCTGTGGTGATTACGTGTTCGTGCAAACTTGGATTCCTTTCAGATTTGAAATCCTTCCATCTGGACGATGTCTCGAACCGGAATTCGCAAAATTACGTGTAATAAAAATTTTATTTTCTATTTCTTGGCAGGATATCGACTGGGTACAAACTGAAAAACACGTCTTCGAGACCGCCTCGAACCATCCGTTCTTAGTCGGACTACATTCGTGTTTCCAAACGCCGAGTCGACTATTTTTTGTGATAGAATTTGTACGAGGTGGTGACCTCATGTTCCACATGCAACGTCAGAAAAGATTACCCGAAGGTCATGCCAGATTTTACGCTGCCGAGATCAGTTTGGCTTTGCATTTCCTTCACGATAAAGGTAAAAGAAATTCCCATGTTACGTATTCCTGGCGCAGAATCCCTGCGTTCATTTTGTCGATTCGGCACGTGATATTTATTTTTTATTATAATATTTTCTCGTTCTCTAATCAAATATATGTGTTTTTTTGGAACGCAGGAATTATTTACCGTGATTTGAAACTCGATAACGTGCTGCTGGACCACGAAGGACATATTAAATTAACAGATTACGGTATGTGCAAAGAGGGCATTCGACAAGGAGACACAACGTCCACCTTCTGCGGTACACCTAACTACATTGCGCCGGAAATTCTGCGCGGTGAAGAATACGGATTTAGGTAAATTTTACCCTCGAACCCCCTTGAAATTGTGTAAGAAAGTTTAACAAACAAGGTGGGAATTATGTACTTGAAATAATTCCGGTAACAGGAAAGGTTTTAAGGTAATGTCCGGTTGGACGAGATGTGTTTGGTTATCAGCTTGAGATCCGGGATCAGGTAGTAAGAGCCTCCGAAGCTGTGTTCTCAAAGTGCTTAAGTTAGTAGAGGTTTAGACGTTGCCAATTTTCTGCTCTAGAGTGGTGTAATTTTTTCGTTCGAAAAAAATTATTCGCAGGCATTAATCCAGAGACGGTTTGAGCTAATTTTTTGGGGGGTGTAGATCGAAAATGCCGAATGAAAATTTCCAAAATGCCGAATGATAATTAATAGGTACAACAGTGAGAAGTAGACCCCTGCGCTGAATTTTTTGAAAAAAGTGAGTTTTCGAAAGAAGAACTTCTCACTATCCTCATAGAAAAAATTTCAAGAACTTATGGTAGCATTAGGATTTGAATCAAAACGACTCTTGCTGCCAGGGCGAAGCGAGGGCGAAAATTTTTGAAAAAATTGCACTTCTAAAAGAAAAGATGTGCTTTTTTTGCAGAAATTTTGAAAACGTACAATAATTTCTGGTTTTTTAAAAGATGAAAAAGTGATACGTTGCCCGAGCGAAGCGAGGGCGAAAATTTTGAAAAAATTGGAATTTTTAATTAAAAATAATGCACTTTAAGCATAATTTTTAATATTTTCAAAAAGATCATGTTCATTTTTTTACGTTATAAGTTATAACAATTCAAATGCGCTGATTTTTGATTCCTATTCTGATTCTGAGAGAAAGATGAAGTAGTAGAAGTACATTGCCGGAGCGAAGGGAGGGCAAAAATTTTTTTCAGAAATTTACCGAATTTGTGATTCGGAATTTCTCTAAAATTTATCGAATTTTTGATTCGGAATTTCTCAAAAATTTGCCGAATTTGTGATTTAGAATTTATAAAAAATTTACATATTTGAAATTCAAAACTTTACCAAATCTTGTAAACATATCTAATTCAATTTGTCGAAAGTTTGCCAAATTTGTCGAAAATTTTTCGAAAATTTGCCGAATGGAAAATCACTGGGGGGTGTTCCACCCCCCCCCCCCTCGCACCGGCTCTGCATTAATCGCATGTAAACGTAAATTTTGCGATGGTAGAATTTTTGAAAATCTATTGCGAAGGAATTTTTCAAATGCAATTCAAATTTGCAATTTTTTAATTTTTTTTTTTTTGAAATATGTGGCATTATTTTGGAAAAGGTCCCACTTTGACTTGTCGGTCCAAAATGAGTTAAGACTGGGTCTTTGTAGGGTAGAAAATTCTCTGTCCAATGAGATGTTTTCGAAGTCTGTTTGATAATTTTTGAGCGTTTTACAGCGCTTCAAAGTTGAAAGTTCAGGAAATGAAAATTTTTGGGAAAAAGTTTTAAAATTTTGCCCCTAATTTTTCTTATTACTGTAGAATTGCCCCTATTATAGCTAAAAATTGCATTGGCCACTCACTTGAAAGGAACTTTTATGCTCTACAACATGGTGGTCTTGAAAATTTCCTTGAGTCAAAATTGGACCTGTCGTAATATGGATTTTGATGAATGGTCAACTTAAATGCCTTAGTTAACCGACTTCCCGCGAGTTGCGCTAGTGAATTCTTAGTCCACATGAAATAATACACCTTCCACTTACTGAATCCATCAATAACTCAAAACGTCCCACTTTGAACATTTTTACCTAAGAATGTGATTTTCTCAAAACTATGGAAAAACCAAAGTGGGACCTTTTCCAAAATAATGCCACATATATTAATCACTTTATAAAAAAAAACTTGTTCTAACCGAAATTTTCTGGGGAAAAAATCCTCGTTTTTCCAAATGCAAAATTTATTGAAATTCTATTTTTTTAAATGGTGTTTTTGAAATTGTCAAAAATCATAAAAATATATTTCCAAAATTATTGAAATTTCACCAAAAATCGTTGAAACGTTGACGAGAAATTATTTTGTATTTTCTGAAAGTACAAAACTTTTAAATTTAGTTTTAAAGTTAAATTTTTAGGAGATACTTCTTTTGATAATTTTTTTTTTCAATTTTGTTGAAACACATCTTTTAAAACATTGATTGTGGATACCTATTATAATTATATTTCTACCCCCCCCCCCTCCCTAAAAACTTGTTTTGAAAATTTTATCTATAGAAGCTGAAAAATAATTGAAAAAACACAATTTCTAAAAACAATTAGGTAGTTAGGAATTATTTTAAAGAATAGGTATTTTTTTTTCAAAGTTTGTTCAATAAATGAATTTGTAAAAATTCTGTAGGTATTTGAAATTTGAACAATAGTATCGGCAGTTTTTTTTAGACTAAAATTCTGCAGGTATTATTTGAATAATTTTGTCAGTTTTTTTTTTTTGTTTTTTTTTTGGAAATTAATTTTGATTGAGGACAGTTATTTACCTAACGTTTTTATGAAAAATAATAATTCTTTTGGATCTCGAAATCGTTATTACAAAGTTTTATTATTTTTTTCCTCCTATTTTTACCAGTGAACCATTTCCTCGATTTTTGTCCGAGTATAATTTTTTTCCTAATTTTTCGTACAATTCTTATGTAAGAGTTGTACGTTCTTTTTCTTTTTCTTTTTTTTTTGTTAGACATTAAAAAACTTGAATTTTTTTTTAAAACTTTGATGACTTTTTGACTTTAAATTCTCAATTTGTTTAAAATTTCAATACCTGATGGATTTTAATTTTGCTTCATTTTCATTTCTTTGAAAATTTCTGTCATTTTTTTTAAATTACAATTTTTACAATTCTAAGCTAATATTTTCTAAATATTTTTTAAAAAATTGATGATTTTTAGACATTTTGACAGACATTTTGAAACTTCTAAAATTTTGAATTCAATTTTTTTTATTATACCTAATTTTTAATTTTTAAATTTCCATGGAAATTAATTTTTTTTAATTTGATGACTTCTAAACATTTTGTCAAGCATTCTGATTTTCAATTTTTTTAAAATTATTTTTACAAGACTTTTAGACATTGTCTCATCGTGTGTTTTTTTTGTTTTTTTTCTTCTTTTTTTTTTCTTTTTTTTTACACCAATACAGAAATTGAACAGAGTTCTTTAGAGTTTTCATTCTTTTTATATTTTGATTTTGAAATTTTTGAGTCTCCTCGAAATTGCTCAATCGCGAAAATATGCTACCAAAGTAATATTGTATTACGAGTAATTATCACTTAACTTTGTAGAAACGACAGTAGTCGCGAAAATTTTACGCTTTTTTTCTCAGAATTCAATCGTGGATATCGTTTAAATCTGCTAAAGTTGTAGAAATATTTTGTTCGTTTTTCTTTTGAATTGGTTACATTGCAATTTTATGCATTTTTTTGTACTTGCTTAAATTTTACACTTCTCAAATAAGTTTTATTAATTTAGCAAATTAATGAAATACCAATCAAAAAATATTAAGTATACTTATGTGTAAGTATAAGTATAATATATTTATTACTTACTTTATTCAACTTCGAAATGAATTGGATAAAGTGACAGTTTCGGTTTCCTTTTTAATTGCCGAATCAATCTGCAATTTAATTTTTGTGGGTACTTTACTTACTACTTCACAACAGCTGCGAAATATTTCTTCGAAGCTCTTCCTATGCCTCAAAGTGTAGGTTTTTTTCTTCTCTTTTCTGATACATGTCTCTTCTGTCACATGCTGACTAAAGTGTTAAGAAAAGTTACACCCGTTGCTGGTTTGAAATGTCCGACGTTGAAAAGACCATTCGAATATTTTTCTATTTCCGATGCGATGCGATGTACTGTTTCGTCGTATAGGGAAGGCAATTTATCATGTCATTGTACGTTTCGATGACATGTTTTTCCACTAGATTTGCCATTCGTGTTTGATGGATCGAGTCTATGCATACGAATTTACGAATAGCATGTTATTCATAGGTACGAATTTTATTACGTTTCAGTGTCGATTGGTGGGCATTGGGTGTGCTTTTGTACGAAATGTTGGCCGGTCGCAGTCCGTTCGATATTGGAAATGCTTCGGAGAATCCTGATCAAAATACCGAAGATTATTTATTCCAAAGTACGTGTGAAAATGATAAATTGTGTATAAATATTTATTTAAACTCTCGAATGGGTTCGATAATTTGTACGATTTTTTTTTTACAGTAATACTCGATAGACCTATCAGAATACCTAGATCTTTATCAGTGAAAGCATCCACTGTATTGAAAGGATTCTTGAATAAAAATCCAGTCGAACGATTGGGATGCAGTCCTGAACTTGGTTTTCGTGAAATTTACGAACATCTTTTCTTCAAACCCATCGATTGGGATTTGGTAAATAAGAAGTTTCAACGTACTTGAATTGGAATTTTTGATCGAACATAAGGATATTAATTTTTTTGATCTTTTTTTTTTAGTTACAAGGTAAACAAGTTCAACCACCGTATAGACCAAGACTCGAATGTGATAGAGATTTAGCCAATTTCCCACCCGAATTCACCGACGAACCTGTTCAACTTACCCCAGACGATGAGTACGTACCTTTGATGAGTTTTTTGCTTATTTTTTTTTATCTACTAATTTCGCTGTTCGTTCGTGTTCGTATTTTGCACGATTTTTATGAATTTTATTTATACTGGTGTGGTAATTTACGGAAGATGAGGTTTTTAAAATGGGCTATAGTTTGTAATATGTACTGTGATCATCTGAGAAACATCGAAGTATTATGTCGATTCGAGAACAATTTCTTCAAATAATATTTTTCAAACGACAGATCAATTTTTCGTTTCAAGTCGATTACCTGATTTACTTTGAACCTGGGAATTAGTTCGTCGAGGTAATCTATCAATTAAGTGTTCACTCCTTGCTCTATTGGGGGGGGGGGGTCTGAAAATAATGTGAAATAAAAACGAATTCAATGGAGTTGGAATGACCATCGATCATGCATCGGAGTGAGGTTACTTGTTTCATGCTAGGTTACTTTTGTTACTTTTTTTACGACGAAGGTTACTTTAGTTACTTTTTCAACCAATTTTGATTACTATTTCGTCGAAAAATCTGAGTTAAAAAAAAATACTGCCATTAAAATTTGAAATTTCGTCAAGCACCCTTTTAAATTTGAAAAAAATGTAAGTTTTGTTCAACGTGTATCTGCAAAGGTTACTGTATAACTACATGGGTCTTCGCTTACCAATACTACAAATTGTTAAGTGAATTTCAAAAAAATTAAAAACATTTTTTTGTAAAAAGTTCAGAGATTTTTTTTTCCAAAAAATTTTAAAGATTTTATTTAAAAAATAAATAAATTAAAAAAATAATAAACAAATAAAATTTAAAAAAAAAGAGAGTTTTTCTTCACGAACTCGAGGAGTATTTGTAATGCATTGAAACGCAAGAGAAAAATTTTTTGCTCCAAGAAAAATTGAGAGTTCATTTATGTTTCTTAAATTGGGATGAAAAATTGAGGGTTTTTTTCTCAAAGAATTCAGATTTATTTTTCTCAAAGAAAGAAAAGAAAAAATAAATATATTTTTACTAAAAATAGTAGGTGAAGATTTTTTTTAGAAAAAACTGAGAAATTCTTTTATCTACAAATGAACAACTTTTTCTCCAAAAAATCAAAATTCCACTCAGAAAAATTGGAAATTTTTTCAGAAGTTTTAGAGGTTACTTCGTTGAAGAATGAAAAAGATTTCTTCTCACTAAAAACTCTTTTTTGTAAAATAAGAATTTATCTGTAATTTTTTTTGTTTGAAAAGAAATGTGACCAAAGTATTTAAAAACAATGTTTGAAAATTAAAAATTATGTGAATTTGAAAGTCTTCAAAAATTGGATTTTTTAAATAAGAAAAACGTTCCCAAAATTTAAAATTTTTGAAAAATTGGAAATTTTACTAATTCAAAAATATTGTTTCTTTCTTGGAAAATGAAGAATTTCAAAAATGAAATTTTTTTGTACCTATACTCATTTTTCAAACCACACAAAAATTGTTTTTTTTTTTTTTTTTTTTTTTCAACCAAACTTATGATTTTTTAGGCATTATCATTTTTATAAATTTGGATTTTTTTATTTGAATAAACGTATTTTTTTTAGAAACAACTATTTTTCGAAAATTAAAAAGTTTCCAAAAGGTAACATTTTTTTAGAAATCAAAATTTTTGAAAATTTGAAAATTGATAGGCAACTTAAAAAATTTAATTTCTTTTAATCCAGAACTTTTAATAGATACATGAAGCACGGAAATGCAATGCATGCCAAGCGCCATTTTTTTTGAAAATTAGTTTTTTCACCCAAAATATTCTACGTTTTCTTGCCAACATGAAGAAAGTATTCCCAGTCTTCTCCGACCAACCGACGTGGTTCAAAATCACGCCCAAAGAGAGCACGCGCGCGCCTAAAATTTCTCATGTTACACCTACTACGATTTGTTTCGTACTTGAATGTTCACCTGTGTTACTTCGTTACTCATTACTGACACAATACAACCTATTTAAGTAAACAAAAAACCTTATTACATTGAAATTTTTTGAATAAAATATGAGTGAAAAAATGACGATATAAAAAAGGCCCGAGCACGATATTACACCTCGCCACGGCGCTCCATAAAAATACGTGTTTGCTCGGGCGAAAAAGTGACAAAAATGGGTTACGAAGAATCGCCCTCACTCGGAGACAAATTTTTCTTTTCGAAATTTCTTTGAACCTATGTGTAGAGAAATGTCCCCTCTTCATCACATGATACATGAAAAACCCCGCTTTTCCCCCTCTTCAACTCGCGACACGCGTTCGAAACTTGTTTTTGCTCCCCTGTAAAATTTAATTTTTGACGCTTAGCATGTATTGCATTTCCGTGCTTCACATAAGTATCAAAATTTTTAAAAATTGAAACAAAAGGCTAAAAAAAATTTCAAAAATTGAAAATTCAAAAGTTTAAAAAAAGAAACAATTATTTGAAAACTGAATACTGTTTCAAACCAAATAATTTTTTTAAGTGTAGAAACTTAGGAAACTGGCTATTTCAAAAATTCAAAATTGACTTTTTTTCACAAATTGAAGGTTAGATAACTTGAAAATTGAGAGCTTTTCAAGAATTGAAATTTCCTATAGAGTAAAAATTGAAAATTTTAAAAATGAAAACCAATTGAGTAAGTAATTTAACGATTCAAATACAATTTTATTCATCGTGATTAAACAGAAAATTCATATTAGTTAAGTATTAATTTTCATTAAAAATTTCAAGTTTTTTAAAATTTTGGCTCTCGATTTTAGGATTTGCAAAACGTCGAAATCAACGAAAATATTAGGGGGAAATGGTAGGGGGAGTGTATGAGTCATTATTTTAGTGGCAATGGCATAATTTTGGTTACTTTTTTGAAATTGAAATTTTAGGTTATTTGAGTTACCTAATATTTTTTTTTCAAATTTCGCTCCGATGTATGGAAACTTCATTCACAATTATTTTATATTTTTCAAAGACAGCACTGGAAAATGACAAATTCTTAATAAAAACATAAATTGTTGATGCTTCCAGTTTCCAGAAACATTTTTTTTGTAAATTTCATCCCCAACGAGACACTTAGACTACCCACATTCAAAGTTTCTGTCTTTTGACTTTTTTTTATACGGTATTAAGTAGGTAATAGGGTGGCCCTTATTTTTCGAATTTTGGAAATGTTGTCGGGACGGGGGTCAATTGGTGACATATTGGTAGAAAATAATTCCCTATTTTTTATTTTTCCTCTAACTGAATTTTAAGCCGTTTCTCAGGGGCCCCCAAATTTGAAAAAATCCAAAAAAAAGAAAAAATAGAACATTTTGAAATTTTTTGAAAATTTTTAGCAAAATGGTCATAGGAATGGTATTTCTATAAGACAAGACCATTTTCGATGATTTCTTATCTTTAACCCCCTTTTCATGGGACATAAAAAAAACGTCATTTTTTACGTTTTTTAAAAAATTTGAAAAAATGACTAAAAATTAAAGAAACATTTTTTTTTGAATAAAATGTTTTTAGCATACATGTTATCACCCAAAAAGGTCATTTACGGCGATTTTTCATCCTTACCTTCATTTTTGGGAACCTCATTTTTTTCAATTTTTGATAGTTTTTGAAAAATTCTCACTGATACGGCAGTGGTGAAAAATCACCATAAATGACCTTTTTGGGTGATAACATGTATGTTGAAACCATTTTATTAATTTTTTTTTTTTTTAATTTGTAGCCATTTTTTTCAAATTTTTTAAAAAACGTAAAAAATGACGTTTTTTCATGTCCCATGAAAAGGGGGGTAAAGATAAGAAATCATCGAAAATGGTCTTGTCTTATAGAAATACCATCCCTATGACCATTTTGCTAAAAAATTTCAAAAATTTTCAAAATGTTCTATTTTTTCTATTTTTTTGATTTTTTCAAATTTGGGGGCCCCTGAGAAACGGCTTAAAATTCAGTTAGAGGAAAAATAAAAAATAGGGAATTATTTTCTACCAATATGTCACCAATTGACCCCCCGTCCCGACAACATTTCCAAAATCCGAATAATAAGGGCCACCCTAGTAGGTAATCATTAATTAAGGAACTTGCAGAAAAAAAAAAATTCTCTGCAAAATAGGGATAAGAATTTCTCTTTATAGAAGAAATTCTCGAATTACTTGAAACTTCTTGAAAATTTCAATCGACTTGAATCACTTCATTGATGGCTTATCCTTCTCATATAACGTCATAAATCGTTGTAAAAAATTCAATGAATTAAAAAGTAAATAAATAAATAAATAAATGTATGTCCGTGAACACCCCTCGTGATTCGTTTGAATTGGTGATGAAAAAAGGTTAACAACGTTCTTTCTTGGAATACATAGTTCGTATTGTGGTTCATCTGGAAGCTTACAGAGTGTGTTAGTTGTTAGGGTAACGTGAGCGGATTTTCTCGTTTATGTATTTTCATTTTTCGATGACTGTATTCGTCGAACTGACCAGCATATTCGATATTCTGTTTTAACGCAGCCACGGAATTAATCCTTTCGAGGAGCCATTACAAATTACAATTTCGTCGTATAATAAAACTAAACGGCAACGAGGTCAAAATGCCATAATCTGATGCCTCTGACTCGTTGAAAATTTGACGATGGCTTCTGCTATTACTTCAAGCATGAAAACTAAAATAATAATAATAATAACATTAATCAAATCTTACAGATTAGTGGATATCTGTTTGAAAAGAAAATTCTTTTTGAAAATTGGACATATTCTCGAAAAAATTGAGCGCGAAGTGCTTAAATTCGGGTATTTTTTCTTTTAATTTATTTAGTATGTATTTTATATTATCAACTGGTAGATTATTTATCCAGCCGTGGTTATTAAAAACTTGGTCGGGATCTAAAAGGTCGAATTTGATTAGGGATCTATGTTTATCAAGATCACTCATTAAAAAAAAGTTTTTTGAGAAAAGTATTCATAAAAAAAGTATACAGATTATTATGTCTAAAACTAAATTTAAAAAATTTGAAAAATATTTTCGAAAAGTTTTTACTTTTAAGTCGAAGTTTCGATATGTAGAAATTTTTCAAATCCTCCAGGATTCTGAGTTCGGGCGCCAATTTGTGATGACCGTTTTACCACTTTGAGAAAATAACTCACGATTACAATTGAACACTGGTTATTATTATAAAAATATTTAACAAGCACAGTTCACAGTTTAAAACAATATTCACAGCTCACAAATCAAATTTACACTTGGTTAAGGTAACTGTTAAGCTTTAAAAAGCTGTATCGTAATTTAGGAAACTTATAAATTACTACGGCGATCAAAATATCTCGGGTCATTATAGGGTGATTAGAAAGTTCGCATCACAGTAGTACGTATTAAAGAAGTGGCAGGAGTATGACGGACATCTCATCTCCTTCGGAGCAGGCATCCACGTAATTGACAATGCTGCCCGATGAGCAAAGGGTCCAAGTCCGACACCTGCTCCTTGGTGATTGATGGGACAAACATGCCCTGTTGTATTACGATAAATGAGCGGTCTCACAGCGGGAGAAACTCGGTGGTCGCTTTTACATTTATTTATCTTCACTCTCTTTGGAACTTTCTATAACAAAAAATAATACAAAACAAAAATTAACTCAACGAAAAAAAAAAAAAAAATTCAGCATAAAATACAAATTTTTTTTTAGAATAATACCTCTGGCTTGGCAAAACGAGCTCGTTTAGGACGGGTGATAATACTTGTCTCCTGAGTTATCGTCACATCAGCTTTACTGGTACTCGGTACAGCTGACACAGGAATTGAAATAGGTATCTCGACCACGTCGTTGGAAATCAGAGTCTGAGTAGATTCGACGATAGGTGATGGAATAATCTGAGCATCCTCGTTGACGGTAATGTTGACGATCGGCTCGAGAGGTATCCCAAAGTCGAAGGTCTCGAAATCGATCAAGTCAGGTTCCTCCGCTGACATAGGAACAGCCGACGGAACGTTCAACAAGTTTAAAGATTGTGAGATAACATCCCCTAATTCTTCCGAACAAGATGAGACAGTCTCATCCATTACAGATCCACCCTGATGTTGGGTATGGATATGCAGGAATTCTGCATGAATCTGAAAATAATGAAAAAAATATATTATTATCAAAAACAAAACAAAAAATACAGATTCCCTTCTTTAGAAAATTTTGAATTATTGCCTGCTCTAAAGTTGGCGGCGTTGGCAAATCTACGGTGTCCACGCTTTGATAATCTAAGGAATCGCTTAAATCCCCCAACCAAGAATCTAGAAAAACACATGAAAATTATTATATAAGGTATATAAATTGTACCATAAATTTATATATGAAATTCTCCAAAAATGATATTTCTCCCGTTATGAATTTATTTTCTTTTCTCAAAAACAAAATATATACAAGATTTCTAGAAACACGAACATTTTATTTTTTTTTTATTTTTTTGAAACACGATATCACACAAAAATCTAAAAATAATATGAAAATTTTAAAACAAAAAACAAAAAAAAAAAAAAAAAAAACGTTAAAAATACCTACGAAAAATCTCAAAAATACGGAAATTCTAAAAAGTAAAATTTTCAAATAACGAATTTTTTTTACGAATTTTTCAAAAAATACGAACATACACAAACCCGTTTAAGAACACGACACAATACAAATATCTAAAAATAATATGAAAATTTCTAGGATAAAACTCAAATACATAATGTTTACTTACTGTAAATATTTTCTTCACCCATTTTTGGAACACAATAAAAATGAAAGTAAAAATACAAAAAAAAAAAAATTTTACGAACGGCCAAGTACACGATCTACTCAATACATGAACCACTCATCAACAACTATGTAGAGAATAATAGAATTTTCTCGTTATAAACCATCTTTTTTTCTCACCTCATTGCAATTTGCAAACGGTTGGATTTGCGACTACCTCAGCATTTTTCAAACGGGCCCACGCATAAAAACCGAGCGACTTGGTATAGGTACATTGAAATTTGATTTTTTTTTTTTTTTTTTCAAGATATAAAATACTCGTAGATTTTTTCTAATGAGATGAGTGATGTAAAAATAAATCAAAAATTGAATTTTTAGAAAATTGGTTGCAAATTAGAAATTCAGGGTTTTTATTAACGTCTATTAACAATAAAAGGTTTGGGAATTAGCTGAAAAATTAGTTTAAAATACAACTTTTTGAAAATTTATTGAAAATTCAAGTGATAAAAAAATGATTATTTGAAAGTTGAACTGAAATTTAATGATGATAAAATAAGATCAAGAATTAAATTATTGGAAAATGGGTTGCAAATTCAGTTTTACAAAAATTAAGTTTCTTTCGACCTGATAAAAAATTCAAAATGAGCTTCAAATTAATAAAAAGTTTTTTTTAATCGATAAAAATCAATTTTTGAAAATTCACTAATTAACTGAAATTGATTATGGAAGTAAAATCTATAAAAAATTAAAATTTTGATAATCAACTGAAACTTCATTTTTATAAGCAAATTTTAAGCAAAATGAATAAAAATATTTTTTTAAATCTATAAAAATTAATTTTTGAGAATTAGCTGTAATTGTGATGGAAGTAAAATCTACCTATAAAAAATTAGTATTTTTTTATTCAACTATACATACTTGCCTACTTACTCGTATTTTGAAAATTAATTTTTATAAATTGTATATTTTGTAAAATTAAAATTTCATATTACCTAATTAAAATTTAGCATTGAGGAAGAAGGTATCCCCGCCCTGAAATCGGGAGTGGCTAAATCCACAACAAGTAATCACCAAAATGAACGAACGAGAATTCATCTCATATTCTTGTTTGAAAACTCGTTGCTGTGGCCGTCGAGATTTTTCCACCAAGTTTAATAAAATTTAATTAAATTTCAAATTTTTCCAAGTTTTCTATTCTTCAAATTTTTCATTTTTTTTCGCTTTTAATTTTCATTCTATTTTTGAAAAAAAAAATTCTTGAAGAAATTATTCATCACTCATCAAATATTTCATTCTCATTTTTTCTTCAAATTAAATCTTTCATTACATTTTTTCTGTTTGTCGTTTAAAACTTAAAATTCATTTTAAAAATATATTTATATATATTTTTCAATTTTTTCATTCAAACTTGCCAATCATATTTTTTTTCATCAAAATGCAACTAATCTTCATCATATTTTTTCAAATTCTTTTTTTGAATTTTTTTAATGAATATTGTTAATTAAATTTATTTTTAAATTTTCATTTAAATTTTTAAACATTTTTCATTAAATTTTCTCATCAAAAATTCAAAAAATGCTTCTAAATCTCTACCATACTTTTTAAATTTTTCTTTTGAAATTTATTTCAAGTAAATTTTTTATCAAGTTTATTTTTCCGAAATTTTTTCCGACTTTTTAAATTTTATTTTTTCAAGAAAATTGTTCATAATCCACCCATTTTCCAATAAAATTGTCATTGATTTCATTCTCAAATTGGTCATCAAAATGTTCCTATTTTCATCTCCCAACTGGCAACTTGACTTTTCATTCGAATTTTTCCAATAATTTTCATCACCATTTGCCTTGTCTTCTAGTTCTAATTGAGTTGAGTAATTTCTAAATTTTTTCAAGTAAATTCCAATTTTTCTTCAAATTTACTAAAATTTTAATATTCAAAATTGAGTAAGTAGCTAAGTACTTAACTACTTACTGATTTGTTGAAAAAAAAATTAAAAAATTTAAAATAATTAAAACATAAAAAATACATAGAATGAAAAAAATATTATGAGTATTTTGTGAAAGAATAAATCTGTACACTAAAGCACCGATGATGGAAGTCACATTTTTTTCAACTTCGAGGTTTTTACGTTTTTTGAATTTTGTACACTTGTAGGTTCATAAACAATAAAAATCTCGAAGTCGAAAGAAATGGTCTTCCATCATCGGTGCTTTAGTGTACAAAAATTTGTTTTAAATAAAACATCAAAGTTTTCAGAGAAAAACTTGGAAAAAATTTGTTTGAAAAAAACTCGTACGAAAATAAAGAAGATGAATTAAAAAGAACGACATTGCCCTTACAATGTGATTACTTATTGTGGATTTAGCCACTCCCCCTGAAATCTCTCCACATTTTCTCGATCCCTTTCGAAACCATCGAGCGATACTTTCACAGCAATGTCTGCACTCTTCAGGGTAACACACCCAAGTTCTACTTGTTCGGCGACCGATACCAGAATCTCGATTATATTTATGCAAATCTCTTCGATGAGAATCCCCTCATCGCCGCAAACACCTTGCATACAAATTGCCATTAATGAGCTGGCTCGGACGAGGGGAGATTATTTCTCTGGCAGTCGTAAAAGTCATTTTTTCAAAAATGGCTTTACGTCTGGCCCTATAAAAAAAAGAAGGTAAATCGTCGTAACTTCCGTAACATTTATTTACGTCTGAAGGCCGTTTCATCTTTTTTCCTTCATTTTTGACTGATAACCGACCCGACGACCGAACCCCCCGTATTATCAATGGACCAAATACTCGTATAGATAGTTAGGCTTAGCAGCATAACAAAGCCCAAACCGATCTCACCTTGGCCCTGAATCGCATATTTTTGCACCACTCTCCTCGCGGTATAATGGTTAATAGGTATGGTTCTATTTTTCTCAGGCAATAAAATTAAAACACATCTAGTCGTAAAAATGATTCTATGCAGTGGCATTCGTGGTACTCATAGCAGTGCTTGGAAATTTTGTGACAAACGAGTGATCCTCTCTTAGTTAGAGTCGTCTAGCTTGGGTTTTGAACAATACCTTTGGATGTTCAGTGTTCACCGGACGATGTATTCGGTTGTAAAAATACGACTATGTATTGACGATTTTGATATCGTAAAACCCCAACAATGAAGGGCTAGTTTAGTACGTTTTCTTTGTCAATTAACTTCGCTACTTGAATTTAGTATAAATAAAAAATACTTTAATTTGAAAACATAGGGCTCGCGAGTCGAAATACAAAGTAGGGAGTTTGGTTTTCTCAGACCAAAACTTACTTTGGTATTGATTTTTTTTTTACGTTTACCACTTACTCGATATGAAAATTAGATAAAATATTTGAAATCACTACAATTTTGCAACTGACTATAAAAGGAAAAGTAATAAAAACAGAAGTTATTACATCGAGTCTCTGTTAAGCTTTTCAGGACTTACTTGTGTTTCCCCATTTTTTTTTTCATACGTCTTTTTTGCCTCTTTGGGTATTTTATTATGCTGAAACTGATGATTCTGAAACTAATTTGTTCGTCAATTTCTTCCAATATTCATAATTCTCCCTGTAAAATTGTAAAAATTCATCTTTTCAGAATTGAGAAATCAACACTTTATACGTATAGAACTATAGATTGTTTCGATTTTTAGACGAATGTTCAACATCAACTTTGAATATTTAGTTTTAATTTTTTTTTACATTTATAATAATTATAAAAATAAATTCCCACGCAATCGTACCTCATGAAACGTTTCAACTATAAATCGCACCTCCGGAGTAATACAATGATAACTCAAAAAAATCGATTTTTTTTTTTTTTTTTTTTTTTTTTTTTTTTTTTGTTCTACTTGCTCTGCTCTATCATCCTACAGTGTTATTTTTTCGAAATTTTGACCGTAACCCCCCAAAAAACAGCAATGTTATAACTCAAAATCGAGAGATGTTACACACTCTCTCGAAGTAATACTGTAATAACTCAAAAAATAGAAAAATAAAATACAGAAAACAACACAAAATCAACTCTTGACCTTTGGTTGGTTATAGTACTCAACCACAAGTAAATTAACAACCGTATAACACTTGTCCCAAGAGGTAAGTCACCCGGGGGGGGGGGGTGTCAAAATTCATTATTTTTCAACACCATCAAGTGAGGTATCAAAATGCATGTTTTTGACCTCCCGAGTCCATTTTTGGAGTTGTTTTGACTCTTGGTTGAAAATATGGTCCATCATAATGGGGGGGGGGGGGGGGGAGAGGTTAGATCCCAAATTAAAATTTTTTTGATGTAATCATGTGAGGTGTCAAAATGTATGTTTTTTGACCTCCCGAGTTCATTTTTGGAGTTGTTTTGACTCTTGGTTGAAAATATGATCCATAAAAGTGGAGGTGGATCCCAAATTGGAAATTTTTCAACGTTATCAAGTCCAGTGAGGTATCTGAGTCAAAATGTGCATACCTCACATGCCATTTAGGGTAATTTCGAGTTATTTCTCTCTTCCCCGGAGTCCCTATTGAGAATTTTTCAAAATTTATATCAAAAACGAATTTGGGAGGTTGAAAAACCTAGATTTGCATACCCCACATGCCATTTTGGGTGATTTTGGGTTTTTCGCCTCCCCTCCTAGGAGCCCCCTTGGGTTTGGGGTCGAAATAATATAAGAAATGGATTCAGCGCCCTCGAAAACCCGCCATAGCTGATTTTCAGAATTTTGAAGTGATAAAAAGCTTTAGTATCAGTGTTATAATAACTCAAAAAAAGCAAAAAATGTCTCGAAGTTAAACTGTAATAACTCAGAACAGTTTTTTCAACGTAGAAAATCATTAAAACAAAAGAAGTGTTGAAAAAAATCATTCATATTTTTGGAAAGCAGAAACTTCAAAGTTTTCAAAAATGTGTTTGAACTCCTCAAATGACCAAATCATTTTACTCAAAATGACGTTCGAAATTTAAGAAATTCTTTATTTGCCATTTCCCAAAAATGTGGACAAAGTACAAAAAGTCCTGTTCCAGCTGAGACGCCAGTAGACCATCTCAAGAACGTTTCGCCCAAGAAGCAAAACTCAGCATTGCAGCCTTTGGATGCCCCACTTCCTGGCACGTCTGAGAAAACTGGAAGCCCCTGTCAAAATAGCAATTTGATGAACGTGAATGATCTGTAGCCGAACAGTTCCAATTTTTCATTATGTGCCTAATCAGTAATGAAAAATTGGAACTGTTCAGCGACAATCCTTTTTTCCCCTGAAGAAAAAAATACACAACATAAAATAGATATACTACTCTCAATATAAATATTTCTGCCAACGAAATTGGTATGGCACTATGACACCCTATACGCTGAAGAGAGGGCATGGACCGCCTTTCTCATAACTCAGAGAGACAAAGGCGACGACCAAGCGAGGTGATGCTGAGACACTGAATACACATATACATAAATATTATTATAGAGCAACACTCAAACACTACTTCAACAAATCATTAATCTATGATGGGCACAGTATATGTTCGCTAATTTTGTAAAAAAATACATTCATATCTGAGCTGAGTTTTCGAGGGAAGTTGACGTGTGAGAGCACAGCAAGCATATGGCTGATTTCTTAGCAAAACAAATGTTAGCAGACTCTCGAAAACAAACTAAAAGTAAGTCGCAAAGTCTCTCATAAGCCTCAACACATTGCAGCAAGTATTCGAATTGTAAGACTCGATATACTGAGCAGTAGTAGTGAGCTGACAATGACAACTACGAGCCGAGACGCAGCACAACTTCAGATGCACCACTCAAAAGCATCACACTATTCACACTCAACACAACGCAGCGCATCACTCTCAGCACATCGCTCTCAACGCAACGCATCGCACTCAAGCAAAGCACGGCATTCAACACTGCGCACGCAATTTAACGCTGCTCGACTCGACGCAATACTCAAAGGCATAAATCCTCGCTATGACCAAAATACTGAAAATTTTGACTAGTGAGTAATGCCAATCAATGGAAATTCCAAATGTTTCATCAGCAACTCAATTCAAATTCAACAAATTTTTTGCAAAACTTCCTTATGTCAATTTTGTTCAAATTTTTGTCAATTTTTATCATGCACACGTACTTATACCTACTTGTTTTTATTTTAATACAATTCAAGAACCTATCATCATTTTATTCGATTTGTTAATTTTCATTTTTTTTTTCAAAAAAAAAATTTTTGATCATTTCTTTTTTTTTGTTTCTCATGTTATTTTAATATTATAGTTACTCTCCAGCGTATATAGCTCGGTGGTGTCGCCTTGCTCCTGGAGGTAACTCATACTTTTAATGTTTACTCTTATTTTTACCCGTTTTTCTTTTACCCTCCAGTGCCTGTAGCTCGGTGGTGTCACCTTGCTTTTGGAGGTAGCTTATATTTTGGTTTTCTTCAATTTTTTTCTTATGTACATAATTATTGTTAATTTTTTTTGTTGTTTCGAAATTTTGCAATTTCTGGCAAGGGGGTGTGTAGTGCTCGGTTTTCAAACGCATCTATAAACGTAGTACTTTGCTACTCGCATATAATCTATGAAGAAACCGGTACTTGAGCTCTAGCCAGAGCCGAATGTAATGGAAGACCATCCAACTCGTAATAAAACACAACCTTTTTGTACATCTCTAAATCGTGTTTTTGTTCGTCTAAAGTCTTCCTCTAGTGTAGCTCGGTGGCGTCGCCTTGCTCCTAGAGTGTTATACCCGAGCAGCACACTCGACAAATTATCGAAATAAAAAATCGACAGAATATCGAATTCGATAAAGTGTCGCGTTAGTTCCGCATAAATCGTGAAATTATCTTTCGATATATCGACAGATTATCGATGAATTATAGTTGGCAAAATCCATCAACAGATAAACTTTCGATAAAATCGAACGATTTTTCTTTTAAAAATCTCAAGATTATAGTTAGATACTTCATCGATAACCTATCTATAAATCGAAAGATAATTACACGATTTATGCGGAACTAACGCGACACTTTATCGAATTCGATATTCTGTCGATTTTTTATTTCGATTTAGTTTTGATATTCTATCGATTTTTTATTTCGATTTAATTTCGATATTCTATCGATTTTGTATTACGATTTTTTGTAGATTATCTAGTTTCGATATTCTATCGATTTTTTGTAGATAATTTAGCATATATGGGTATATGCGCGCGCACATTTTCAAGACCGGCTGGCGAGTTTGAAGTCGTAGTTACGCTTAAGGCTGGCGAATTTCGTTCCAAATACAGCAGTTTCTACCAAAACAAGCGTCTGTTGCGAACATCGGAGTTCGTTCGCATAATACGAATTGGATTATAATATTCAAACATCTTATGCAAAATTGGAGAAGAGGGAGGGGTCCAATTGAAATTTTTATAATAACTAAAATTATTTCTAGGACCTTAATTTACAACTTTTGTTTGAAAATTTTTTCAAATTGGCCCCTTTTTCCTCCGCTCCTCCAATTTTGAATAAGTATCAACGGAGTATTATGCAAAATTGGAGGAGAAGGAGAGGTCCAATTGAAAAAATTTTCAAACAAAAGTTGTAGCTTAAAGTTCTAAGAATAATTTTGGTCATTACAAAATTTTCGATTGGGCGCCTCCCTCCCGTTCAATTTTAAATACTAAGTATTCACATAGTAATCGTAGTATTGAACTTGGTAAAATTTTATTTAAGAACAACGATCTGGTTTCAAGTAAAATACCTAGTAAACCAAAAAAACTAGATAACTTGTTTGAAAATTTTTTCAATTTTGATTTCGCATATTACTGTTACACGTAAGTAGGTAAATGCAAAATAATAGAGGCTAGAGATGAGGTCCAATTGAAAAAACATTTCAAACAAAAGTTGTAGAATAATATTCTGGATTTAATTTTGGTTATTATAAAAATTTCGATTTGGCCCTTTCTTCCCATCCAATTTTGAATATAAAGTAGGTATTTTTTGACTAGAAAAAAATCAATATAGTTTCAACAACTATCGTTACAAAATCGTTGAAATATCGAAGTCGATAAATTTCATATAATGTGTCGATAATATAGTTTTAAATATCGTCACAAAATCGTTGAAAAATCGAATTCGAGAAATTTCATATAATCTGTCGATAATACAGTTTTAAATATCTTCACAAAATCTTTAAAAAATCGAATTCGATAAATTTAATATTCTTTTTCGATAGTATAGTTTCAAATATCTTCACAAAATCGTTAACAAATCGAATTCGAGAAATTTCAGATTATTTGTCGATAATATAGTTGTAAATATCTGCACAAAATCGGTGGAAAATCGGATTCGAGAAATTTCAGATTATTTGTCGATAATATAGTTGTAAATATCTTCACAAAATCGTTAAAAAATCGAATTCGAGAAATTTCAGATTACGTGTCGATAATATAGTTTCAAATATCTTCACAAAATCGTTGAAAAATCGAATTCGAGAAATTTCAGATTACGTGTCGATAATATAGTTTCAAATATCTGCACAAAATCGTTGAAAAATCGAATTCGAGAAATTTCAGATTACGTGTCGATAATATAGTTTCAAATATCTTCACAAAATCGTTAAAAAATCGAATTCGAGAAATTTCAGATTATTTGTCGATAATATAGTTTCAAATATCTGCACAAAATCGGTGGAAAATCGGATTCGATAAATTTAATATTCTTTGTCGATAGTATCGTTAACGAATATCGTCCTAAAATCGTAATACTATCGAATTCGATAGTTTTTAGATTTTTTGCCTATAAAATCGTACAGCTAAATCTGTATCATATCGTGAGAACATCTTTAGATTTTTAAACGATTTTTTAGCGATACGTTTCAACTTTCGATATTATCGATCGAGTGTGCTGCTCGGGTAGGTAGGCATACAGTCACACCCGTCGATTTACCCTTCTCACCTACCCTTTCTTTAGTAGGACCTCGTGTCCTACAATATTTAAAAAAAAAATTTCTAACGACATAACGAGCCTAAAAAATCTAAAAAAAAGTACGAAAGTTTATTGCTGATACCGAATTATAGTAGGTACATTTGTAAATAATTTGTAAATTTTGAGTTTTTGACTGTTGAATTTTGTTCTACATATACTATTCACATTATATAATACGTATTTCTTTGAAAAATTCCGGTGTTCATTCTTTTGTAATTTTCCAGCGTTGAATATTCATTTGTGTATATTAGGATAAAAATTTAAATAATTTGATCTTAATCCTATAAACAAATGAAAATACGTATCACACTAAAAATATAGGACATTTTATTCAAATGTTAAAAATATCGATATTATATCGATAATATCGATAAAAGCTTGCTTGAGTATAAAATTTAGTATTTTCATCATATTTCAAAATTTGTAAGTCTGTCAAACTTTTTAAGTGAATTTGATTTTGGTTCACTGTTGAATTTATACCTACCTAATTTAAAATAAAAAAAAAATCATGAAGTAAATATTGCGAAAATCGAAGTACGTCAAGGGATAAATTTTCTTCTCGTTGAGTAATCTTGAGCGCACACTAGAGAAGATGTGACCATTTTCGCGATCATTCCCTGATTCACCATGGTCTCCTTGGTGTCAGTGGCTTGGAAAAAACCCGAAAAAATATATTACGTGTCTCTTCCATCCTTTTTATAAAAATGAAAGGGCTTTTTCTCCTTTCGTCAATTTTAAATTGGGAAATTTCCGATTTTTGCATTTTTTAAAAAGGAAATTTAGCTCGGTTTACTGATTTTTATTTTTTTTAATTGATCAACTTAAAAAATTACTTAATCATCAAACATTGTATTTTCATTGGATTTTGAATTTTCTATAAATTTTTTAAAAATAAATTTGTTTTTGGTTCAATGTTGATTATAATGTTTTAAAATAATTTCATTAGTTTTTAGGTAACAAATTTTAAAAAATCAAAACGACGTCGACCTATGTGGAGAAAAATTATAACTTTTTAAAATGCTTCTAGTAGAAAAACTAACCGAAGTTCTCCGTTATTATGAAAAAACTTTTCAAATAATCCACTTTATAAAATTATTTACAAATTTAAAATTAGATAAATTTCAAATAATGCAACTGAATTTAATTTTGAATTGATTATTTTTACATTTCCATAGAAATGATTATTTTTTCAATTTCAACTTTTCAATATTTTGTTTGACTTTTTTAATTTTTATATTTCCATGGGAACGAGTTTTACTCCAGAAACTTGGAGAAATTTTTTCTCAAAAAAAAAAAAAAAAATGATAATAATAATAAATAAATTAATACTTAATAGTTTCTTAATCGCGAAAAATTTTATTTTTCTTTCATGAAAATTGAAATATTTTTTTCTTTAAAAAAAGAAAAGATTTTTCATCGTTTGTTATACTTAGTTGTATCGTCTATAAAGGCAAACAATATTAATGCGTACTGTTGAAGAAGTAGTTGATACAATATTTAAAAAATGAGAATAAACGTTTACCTGATTCATCGTAAAACAAAACACGAAATATTTGAACAATTTGAATTCCAACATTTACTAATTCTTAGAGAAATCCCTCCAAATCAATTCAAAACGTTTCAAAAAACATGGAGCTGCTCGAGACCGTTGAAGAGAACGTAGAGAATCTTCGAGAATCTGCGTTAACTCGATTCTCGAGTGCGCTCTGCCCAACTCTGGATACTTTACTCAGTCACTAGGTCTTGTCAAGATCTAAACCACAACCCGAAGGATTTTGAGGCTACATTCGTTAGGCTTGCGGCCATATGATTTTTTCTACAAAAAATTGAACATCCCTTCCAAATTTTAGGAATGATTTTTAAAAACTGAGAATTTTTTTATGATTGAAATTGCTTAACCTTTTTTTTTTCAATTACAATAATAATATAATTTTTTCACGCCGATTCCAAAAAGTAGTATTTATTCTTATCCCAAGAAAAAAAATCTCCTAAAATTGGCTAAAAAATACTTTTCCTCCAAAAAATTAAGATGATTGAGATTTTTTTCCTCTGAAGTATAAGGGAAAATATTTGTACTTCCAAAACATTGAAATAAATAAATGTGAAGAATTTTCAATGATGACTCTATTCTTACAACGTAAATGATACCTACAGCTTTTAATTATTTTTTCTTGTTCATTATAAAAAAAATCTTAAGTTGAAGAAATTAATGCCAGAATTTTATTTTTCGAATAAAAAAAATTTATTGATGATAATGACAGTAGTCGTGATAAAAAATGTACTTAACTAGGTACAAATATTTTTTTTGTTCAAATTTTCATTTTAATCCTCTTTTATTATAAGTTTCTTACATTTTAAACATTTTCGAAGCATTTCTGTACCTAACACCTCCACCACTAAGTACGATTTTATGCTCGATTTTTCACTCTCTCGACAACTTAATAAAGTATAAAATTATTTAAGCAGCTTCGGGTGTCGACTGATTTTTTTTTTCCATCGCTGTTTCACTTGTGCTGTGCTTGTATATTAGAACGGAAAACGTCACCATATCTTTCAACTTTTGCAGAAAATCTACCAATGCGATGGGAAAATTGGGCTGCCGCTTTCGAATGCGAAACTTAGTTAATGCATTATTTAGCCGGCGACGCCAGGAGACTGACGACTGATTATGAGAGACGCGAATTCGATTGTTAGTTGTCAAGCCCGGGTTGAAAATTGAATTTCAAATTCAAACAACAAAACCGTTTTTGGAAATTGCATATTCGAAGTTTGGCATGGCGTCGTTGAGCCTACGTCGCGTCGAGTCGAACTCGATGAGTTGAGGTTTTGGCTGTGATCCCTCTGCCCTCTACCTCTGTGGTGATGAGATGCAAATGATAGGTACCTATTTAGTTTCCTTTTATGAACGTTATTAGGTGTTTCAATGTCGTAAAAAATCTAACCCAGAGGAATTATGTCTTTAATTTGGGTGTTTTTTTTTGTTGTTGTTCGTTGTCTAATCCGCATGATAAGTGTTTTTTTTTTTTTTTTTTTTTTTTGTTTAGTACGTAGCTGATTAGATGTAGTATCTCGTTGATAGATGTTTTTTTTTTCGTTCAAATTTTTATTTATTGTCGTGTTTTAATTTTTTTTCTTCCTCTGGCTCATTCAAAGTGGATGAAAAAAACCAGAATTAGTTGAACAGGTGGACGATGGAATTCAGTTCAAAATCTGGAAATTCCATCTCATAAATTAGTTTTATAAATTATACCTAATTTTCTTTAGAATAATTTTTCACCTCCTCCATTTTCATTAGAAGCATTTGGGATTAAGAATGGCATCAACCGAGTCAAAATGTCTTCCTTTTACACATTTTTTCACACGAGTGAATAGAATGTCCTAAAAAATCTCAAGAAAAAATTGTGCAGAGAAAATTATTTGAAAAATTTTCCCACTCGCAACGAATTCTTGAAAAAAATTCTCTCAAAAACCGAAGTGGCTGGTGGGAAAATGTTTTCCTAAAAAATCTCTCTCAAAAAAAAATTGTGCAGAAAAAATTATTTGAAAATTTTTTTTTAGAAAAATAATTTAAAAATTTTCCCAATCGAACTGAATTCTTGAAAAAATTCTGTTGAAAAAAAGGGTGATTGATTGAAAAATTTCGTACTGAAAACTCTTCAAAAAAAAAAATTGTGCAGAAAAAATTATCTGAAAAATAATTATTTTGAAAAAGAAATTTTAGAAAAGTAATTTAAAAATTTTCTCACTCACATCAAATTCTAAAAAAAAATTCTTTCAGTAATTTTTTTTTTGACAAAAAATATTGGTAAAAAAAAACTCTTAAAAATCTACTCTGAGAAAATTGATGGATGTTTGTGTAGTTAATTCGTTTCAAAACTCGTGAAATCGATTTTTTAGTGGAAATTTTTTGAAATCGATATTTTTGAGGTTTCTTGTCAAAAAAAACAAAAAAAACAAAAAAAAAAACAGAAAGAATTTTTTCAAGAGAATTCTTTTCTTGATAAAGAAAGTTGTTGGAAAAATATTTTCAGAGAAATTATCTTGAAAAAAATTGTTTTCAGTTTTTTGTTTGACAAAAAATCTCTAAAACGTTGGTTTTAAAAAACTTCTATAAAAAATCAATTTTGAGAAAATTGGAGGTTGTTTGTGTCATTCCTTTCAACAAAAAAAAAAAAAAAAAAAAAAAAAAAAAACTTGTGAAAATCACCATTGACAGTAATTCCAAAGCTCTCTCGCAATTTATTCCCTCTTCTATTCCCCCCTCCAAAATAATCCAAAATTACACCATTATTCAACCTTCGCTCACAGGTGCAAATTATCGTCGAACCAATTCCCAATTCAATTTCACTAAAAACCAAACTAATTGTTAATTCGTCGATTCACGAATTCAGGTCTCACGATAAAAGCATACACGCGCGAATGTAAACGTCAATCGACTACATGAGGCAGTTATAAGGAAAGAAGCCAAGGGAGGATGTGTAATTTACCATACATCGCGACACCTTGTAAATCTTACACACGCATTAAGCACGGTCGCATTTCACGCGCGAAATTCCCTTCTTCTCCCTCCACCCACTTCACGAGAGAAAGATAAACTACTATCGTTGGTTTTAAAAATACGCCAGCGAAGGAAAAAATACGGCGCACACGTGATGAGGAAAAATTTCCACTCGAATCAGTTATTCTCTGTCTTACTCTACTTTTTTCGAGATGCTCCCAGGATCCGAAAAAGGGGTAGGGGTAGAGCACGCAGCGAAATCGACGACCGCGTAAAATTATACGATTGCCGAAAATTTTGCTTCGCTTAAACTACGCCCAATGAACCGGAAAATTATATTTTTTTCTCGCCAGAACCGATATACGTATGTACGAGTGAGAGTATACGTACGTACGTAAATTCGAATATAATAAATGGACGGCCTGGAAATGTTTCGCAGTTTTTTCTTTTTTCGCCTTACGCACTTCTCACTCTCGCCTCATCTGCGATATCGAGACCTTATAAATAATTCAACAAATGTAAGATGGGAAAAAAGTAACAGGAAGAATGTAATGGCAGAAAATATTTCGAAACGACGCCTTTTTTTCTTTTTCTTTTTTGTCCCAGAAAAGAGGAGAGAAAAATGTCATTTTTATGCGGTACGACCTTCCTCAGATATAGAAAGTGAGTCGAAAAAGAGGCGACTGCGATTCCTAAAAACCTGCAAATCTTTACTCAAAAGTGGCCTGGTTTTGAGACTAACCAAACTTCGTATATGATTCGAAAATTGAACAAATTTCGTTTTTAGTTATTTAAAAAAAAAAAAAAAAATGAAATTAATTTTATTTTTATGCATGAAATTGCTGTATACTTGAAAATATTTCAAAAAAAAATTTATTTAAGAATGGGACATTATTTATGGAATTTGCAGAAACGTTAGCTTAATTTTGAAAATTTTTCGATGAAAATTGATGTACATTTGTTTAAAAATATGATGCTTTTAAATTTTTTGATTAATTGAAAAATTTTGTAGGTTCACATTTTTTGAAAATTTCCCATTTTTAGAATTTTGAAATATTGCCTTTTTATTTATTTTTTTCATAAATAATTGATACTTTCTGAAGTATCAAAAATTAAATAATAATGATTTTGAGAATTTTGATATTTACCTACCGATGGTTTTGTAGATTTTAAAAATATGTTATCATTATGAAAAATGAGAATTTAAATTTTTTCAGGGTTGGAAATCGAAAAAATTGTCGTTTCAAACTTCTTTTCTTGTTTTCGAAAATATTTTTGGAAAATTTTCATTTTTGTATAAATTTTTTTTTATAATCTTGTATTTTTGAAAACGTGATTAAAAAATGAAAAAAAGACAGTTTTCAAAAAAAAATACCTATCTACTTACCTACCTAAGTAAATGAGAAAATGTACTTTTTTTTTTTTTTTTTTTAAATTTCTTGTTCTTTGAGTTATTAAAAATAAAGAAAAATACTATTTTCATGAAAATAATTGAAAAAAAAAAAAAAAATTCTGGAGATTTTATAGTTCTTGTCATCATGGAAATGCTTGAATATTTTTTGGAATTTCTTATTTTTTATTTAAAATTTTTTTTGGTAATTTTGGGAAATTTTCAGTTTTTTAAATAATTTTGAATACGTGATTTTTTGGGAATTAAAATTTTTCAATGTTGGAATTTGAACAACTACCGATGGCTTTTTGATTTTATTATCATTATACATAGTCATTTTTTTTTTGTGTGGAAAATTTTCATAATTTTTTAAAAGTTTTTATTCTGCAAATCCTTAAAAATGAAAAAAAAAATTGAAATTTGAAAATATGCCCTATGTCTTTGAGATTCCTATTTTTCATATTTTTTGGAGAATTTTCATTTTATAAATATCTTATTATTTCTGGAGGATTTTGAATAATTTTTGATTTTTTTTTTTTTTTTGAAACTTCAATTTTTTCAATGTTAAAAATCTTTGGATTTTCTGTCTGAACGTTGAAAACTATGCCTTTTTTTGTCGATGAATTTTTATTCTGAGGATTTTTTACAATCAGCTACCTCGATTTCATTTTTCAGTACTAATTTATGTTTCCTATTTTACATTTCATCTTTTTTTTAAATCTGAATTTTTATTTTTTTTCACAAGATGCACTTACTTTGGAACTCCAAAAATAATAGGATTAGGCAAGTATATCTACAGAGTATTGAAATAAATTGTCAACTCACCAGGTCGAAGGGAATACTTTGTATCAATACACCCTGTATATATTTGCATTTTTTATTAATGAAGGGAATTTCTCACAATTTTTTTTTGAAATTTCAACAAAAAAAAAAAAATCTAAACTGTAGGAAATTTTTACCTACTTATCTCTTTAAATGATTAAAAAAATTTTCAATTGAAACAAAAATTGTTTTCCAGCCAATACTACTTTACTTTTTTAAATGTCTGATGAAATTTAGAATTTTTCCAACGTTCTTCATTTCATCTTTTCAAGTCTTTTTTATAAATTTGATAAAAAAATTCTCATTTTAAAATTTCTCCAAATGAATATTTTTATGTATATTTTGAAAAAAATTTCTAATTATTATAAATTTTCTGATAATTTTGAGTCTTTTTCTTTAATTTTTATTCGCTTTGTGCTTATAGCCTTTCTTTCTAAAATGTGATACATTTTTTCATAATTTTTTTTTTTTTTACGAAATAAAATTCATAGAGGAAATGTTTTAATACGAAAACGAAAAACTTTGAACAGTTCACGTTTGTAAAAAAATCACTCATTCGAAATTTTACACTATACACGCCAATTTCAAGTACATCACGAGGAGTACGAGCGAGGACTTACATTAAAATATGTAACTATTACCGTATCATACATAATTCGTTTAAAAGCTCTGGAGTTCGTGTAAAGCTTTTACCTCTCTTTTTTTCTCGTCCATTTTTCCCTTTCTTCTTTTTTTTTTTTTTTTTTTTTTTTTTTTTGAAAAATAACAACAAAACTACGAGGAAAAAAAAGGCAAGTATACGATGGATGGATGTCACGAAATGAACACAGAGAGAGGAAAGTTCACCACGTAGTATATTTCGGTGTCGTTGACTCTTGAGACGAAGGATAATAATACTCGTCCAAACTATGGAGAGGAGTGGCAAAACGTGTTCTAAATATCCGCGTGGTTTTTTCGCGTATTATGCTATAAAAATACAGACAGAATAGAGGATCTTCTCTTGATACTCTACTTAGTGTGATTTTTCCACTGTACGTTTATTTTTTTTTACTTTGTTTACGTCTCCTTTTGCGAGGTCATATTATACCAGACTGGTAGAGAAAATCACTTGGAAAATTCTGCTCATTTTTAAAGATACGATTGAATCGTGCACCATGGTATGGGCATTAAAAGAACGGATATGCGAAGGATAAGAATAGAGCGGAAAATATGGCGCAGATTCCAATATACATAAGGATAAAGCCATAGATTGAGTTAGATGAGAGTATGAGGGAGAAAGAGATAGATATAGGGAACGCATAGTAAAATAGTATAAGCGAATTATAAAGGCGAGGGAAATCGTAAAAGGCATTTGCGAATTATGACGGCGCCAAATGAACAAACGTCCGTGTGTCTTGTGCCGCGACGACGCGACAACTCTTGCTTTTTCGTCGCCTTATGACGACGTCCGGTGGTGGCGTCGCTCGTGGATTACGAGGGTTGACTCGTGTACAAATGGAATGGAGATCTACCAAGACGATGATTTTTCTGCACGTATTTTGTAAAGTGCAGCTGAGGTTTCTTTTGCTTATTTCGTGATGGAGGTGGGGGAATTTTTCGAAATTTGGTCGGTTTTTTGAATTTAGTGATTCTTTGAGATTTTGATATTTTCTGGATTTCGCATTTTTTTCTAATTTCTCTAAATTGAACCATTTTGTGAATTTATATTTCAGATCCGAGGCCAAAGCAGCCCAGATTAAAGCTTTGTGGGGAAAGGGAGGGGTAAAATGAAAAAATGTTACAAACCTTTTTTGTGTAAAATCGAAAGAGGGATAACTTTTGTTTGAAGATTTTTTTCATACAAGCAGCCATTGTCAAAATACTTCGTTTGTGAGTCTAGGGTTCAAATTTAAAAATGTATTAGAAAAGTGAAATTGAAAAATTGAAAATTGTGAAAAAATAGAAATTTTATAAAAAACTTTTCTAAGGGCACCATCGAAAAAATTTTCAAACAAAAGTTATGTATTTAGATCTCGGGAATAATTTTGGTTATTATTACAAAAATTTTGATTGGACCCTTCCTTCCCCTCCATTTTTTGTATTATACGTATGGAAATCGCATAAAAATCACGTAGTATAAAGCAAATTTATTACCTACGTATGTTTTTGAAAGCAAAATTTGAGAGAAAGGAGTGGTTCAGTAAAAATTTTTGTGATTACTAAAATTGTTCTAAAGACTTTAATTTACAACTTTTGTTTGAAACATTTTTCAATTGAGGCCTTAGCTGGAGAGAAAAGAAGCTTTTTTGGAAAAAAGGGCTCACCTCTCTTTTTATAAACATCTCTCCCCATCTTTATTGTCCATTTTCTGTATTTTTTTGTTTTTTTTTAAATAGTCAAAAAAATTATCAGTTCACTTTTTAATTTTTAAAAAAATTTTTTTTTTTGAAAAATGCTATGAAATGAGTTATTTTGACAAAAAAAAATGAAAAATTATTTTCAGTTTTTTTTTTTTTTTTTGAAAAATTAATCCTTGAATGAAAAAAATTGAACATTCTTCAAAGAAAAAAAAATGTCTAGAATTGTTTTCAAAAATGATTAGATATAGGTACTCAAAAAAAAATTTAGATGAAAATTGTGAGTAATGCTGATAATTTTTTGAGAAGAAAATCCTTTATAAAAATTGAACGAATAATTTTCTGAAAAAAAATATTGAAAATATCAGGCATGGAATACAGTATCTTTGTTACTATATATATTTCGCATGTAGGTCACTTTTGGTCACTATTTGTCCAAAATGGTCACTAAAGTCACTTTTTCCAGTTTTTTCATCGATGTCTCTTTGAAAACCATAAGAAAAATGAAAAATTGAAGAAAAAAAATTCCGAAAAAATAATTCTCCAACTTCACAAATAGATTTTTTTTCAATGATATTAGGGCAAATATTCTTTTTTTTTCTTTAGTGAAAGATTCCTTTCTCAGAAAAGGATACTAAAAGATTTTTTTCTGATTTTACTCAGAAAAATTTGGAAAATTTTTTACTTCATAAAATGATGAGGGTTTCTTCTTCAAAAAATTTAAAGATTTTTTTGCTTTTAAAAAATTTTTACTCAAGATTTTTTTCGATGATAAGTATGATTTTTTACTTCATAAAGTCGAAAAAAATTTATTTTAAAAAAAATGAGATTTTTTTGCACCCAAAAAATCAAGTTTTTTTTTCTTCAAAAATAATGATTCGAAAAGTATTTTACTTCCAAAAAAATTGAGAGGTTTCTTCAGCTTCAAAAAAGTTGAGTTTTTTTTACAAAAAAATAAAGAGCAGAAATTGAAATTTTTTTCTTTAAAAAATTGGTGAAATTTCTGAAAAAACTGAGATTTTTCCGCTACATCGAAAAATTCAGATCCCCCCCCCCATCCCCCAAAAAAAAAATAATAAAAGATTTTATTCTAAAACTTTTTTTTTAAAAAAACATAGGAATTTGTTTACTGTGAAATGTTGAAAAAAATTTTACTCTTAAAAATTGAGGGATTTGTTTCAAAAAAAAAAAAAAAAATGAGATTTTTTCGCTCCATTTTTTTTTTTTTTCAAGAAACAATGAAGACCAATAATTGAGAATATTTTTTACTAAAACTTGTTCGTAGTTTTTTACAAAAATTAAAAAATCAAAATTTCTGTTGTTATTTTATTATGTAAAATTTTTTTAATGACTGAAAAATTCAGAATGTCCGTCCCTTATTAAAAATTTTCTGGTTGAAAAAAATCGTAAAATTATTTTTATTTGACCCTCTCAAATTTCCTATTGGTAGGTTCGATTTTTGGTCATTTTTTAAACATTTTTTGGTCATTAAAGTCCCTAAAAAAATCAAAATAGTGGATTTCATATCTACAAATTTTTTTTTCAATTCTTTCATTTTTTGGAGCTTTAAAAATTGGGAAATTGGAATTTTTTTGAAATTGAAAAAAAAACGAGACACCTGCGCAAGCGCAGCTCCAACAGTCATGCATCGGAACACGGTTACTTTTTAGTAACTTGGTTACTTTTTTAAAGGCAAGGTTACTTTAGTTACTTTTGGGCTCATTTTGGTTACTATGGTTACTTTTGGACTCATTTTGGTTACTATTTCGTCAAAAATCTGACGAACAGCTGCCATTAAAATTTAAAATTTCTTTAAAAACGTTTTGAAAGTTTTTTTCAGAGATTTTGCTTCCAAAAAATTTGAAATATTTTATTTAAAAATGAATTAAGTAAGGTCAGTTGGGGTAAGTGGGCCACCACCCCTCTACACGTCCCGTTTGAAGATTTAAGGTTATTCTTCACTAGTGAGGCATTTTTGAATAAAGATTTTTTAGAGTTGTAAAAACGTGGCCCAGTTACCCCAACTGACCTTAATTGAACAATTTATTGAATCTTCTTTTAAAATTGAGATTTTTTCTGCTCGAACTTCAGGAATATTTATTTTGTACTTATGTATTGAAATTCAAGGTAGAAAAATGTTTGCTCCTAAAAAAATTGAAAGTTCTTTTATAGGCATTTTTCAAGTCAGTATGAAAAATTGTGATTTTTTTTCTTGAAGAATTAAGATTTATTCTTGTCTAAAAATGAGCCACATTTCTTGAAAAAAAAAAATGTAAGTAGATAAGCCGTATTTTTTTGAAAAAATTGAGAAATTCTTTTCTCGAAAAATAAACGATTTTTTCTCAAAATTTCTTTTCAAAAAAAGTAGAGGCCGTCGAAGAATAAAACCGATTTCTCCTCATTGAAAACTTTTTTTTTAAATGAGAATACCTAGTAATTTTTTTAATTAAAAAAAAATGTGTTCGAAGTATTTGGAAATTATGTTTGAAAAATAGAGAACTCCTCAAAAATGAAACATAAAATCGTTTCAACTCGTTAACTTAAAATGCTTCAAAAATTTGATATTTCCCAAATGAGCAAAACTTTCCTTTTAAAAATTTTGAAAAGTTGTGAATTTCTCATGTTGAAAAATTGTTTTTTTGTGGAGAATGAAGACTTTTCAAAAATTAAATTTTTTTTGTATCTATTAATTTTGCAATAAGCCAATCAAAAAATTGATTTTTTTAGACTTTAAATTCTTAGGCATTACAATTTTTATAAATTGGAAATTTTTTATTTGAATAAACATGAATTTTAGGAACGGCTATTTTTTAAAAATTGAATATAAATTGTTTAAAAATCAAAAAATTGAGAATTTTAAGTTTAATTTTTTGAAATCCAGAACTTTTTAGAAATTACAAATTGTTAATAAATTTAAATTTATAGAAATTAAAAGTTGTTTGAAAAATAAAAAAAATCGAAAAAAAAAATAAAATTTAAAAATTAAAAAAAGGACAGTATTGTTTGTAATTTAAAATTTTTCTAAAATTCACGTTTTTTGAAATCAACAATTATTTGAAAACTGAAAACTATTTCAAAACAAATAAGAGTTCAAAAACCTAAAAAAGTTGATATCAAGTATTTTCAAGAAAATTTTTTTTTTTTTTGAATTTTCAATATTCAGTTCAAAAAAAATAAAGATTTGATAGGAACTCCAAAATTATTTATTGTGAGCTTCTCAAGAATTGAAATTTCCTATTATATAAAAATTGAGCACCTATTAAGCCAACTATTCTATTAAAATTCGTCATAATTATAGAAAAAGAAAAAATGCATGAATTATTATTTTTGAATTGAAAATTTTGATTTTTTCAAAATTTTTACCATTGATTTCAAGAGTTGTGAAACGTAAAATTTAGCGAAAATATGAGAAAAACGGTGACGAGGGGAGGGGAGGGGAGGGGGTAATGAGTCATTATATTCAAGTGGAAATGGGAAATTTTTGGTTACTTTTTTCCATAATTTTGGTTACTTTTTTTGAAATTTCAGGTTACTAAAGTTACTTTTATTTTTTCAAATTTCGCTCCGATGCATGAACAGTGTACGTAGCTTGAATTCTAAAATTACTGAGTAGTATTAATGAAATAACTTTTATCTTACTTGGGTATTTCAATTTGCCATGCCCCCCACCAACATCGCATAGTCACACCACCTCCCCATTCACTCAAACTGAAAACTAGATCGACCCATTGTTCGATTTTGAACATTTAAAATTTATTGCCCCAAAATAAGATAAGACTGCAGACCACAAATCGGAATCATTGTTCGATTTTGAACATTTAAAATTTATTGCCCTAAGCAAAGATAAGATAAGAACTAGACACGAACCATTGTTTGATTTTGAAAATTTGAATTTATTGCCCTGAGCCTGAGACGTGATTTCTGATTTTTTACCACCTGCTGTGCTGAAAAAATGTTTACCGTCTGCTGTGCTGATAAAGTTTGATTTTGAACATTTTAAATTTTTATTGCCCCAAAAAAGATAAAACCGCAGAGCACAAAGAGGACGTTGTGACGTGACCATTGTTCGATTTTGAATACTTTAAATTTATTGCCCCAAGATAAGATAAGATATGAATAATAGAAAAGTCTCCTTTTCCCTTTTTTTATTCAAGTGAAAATTGCAATTATCTCGATAATTACTCATTAGATTCACACACAAATCTCATTGGCCCTCCGCCTTCATGAACTCTACATTCCTTGAAAACTTGAACCAAATCCATCCCATCATTAATGAGTTAACCTCGATAAACCTATTTCAAAATTTTATATTTCAAGACTGAAACCAATAGTGTGCTTATACGCACACTAAAAAAATACCTACATTTACCAACATTTTGAAATTTAAATCACTCGTCAACATCCACAAATCCGGTCCACGATCGGTCGTTTTAAACCGGACCATTCCCTTAATCCGCTGACCAACTCACTGAGTGCGGTCAGCAAGCTTCACCCTCGCTGTACTGTTGCTCTCCGTTGTTCGCGTCACAGCGTCATCCATCAGCTGTCATCGCGAGCATTCCCAAAAAGGGGGTGAGTACCCAACAATGCAGGTATTTTCGCGCTCGTCAATTTGTTAAATAAGAAAAAAAAATTAATAATATGTAAACCACCCTTAGTACCGCTATTAGAGTCCGTTACGGGGGCGCGATGTCTCACGCCTATAATGAGCTCTTTCTCTCGGTGTTTCGGTGCCATGTGTAATTCTCTCTGCGCGACAACATCATTAATAATGTCGCGATTACTCGGTCAAGCTTGAAAGAAGTACATAGCGTAAAAAAATACTGCATATTTTACCCCCTTTTTTTCTCCATACCAAAGAAAGGAGACGAGGTAGAATCCTAGAAAGGGGTGGGTTAGGAAAAGCAAAAAGCTAATCTGTCTTGCGGGTCTCGCGTAACGAATCCCAACATCTTGTTTGCCAATTCGTCGCGTCGTCTTTGTAGTGCGTGTTTTTCTCTTTTTTTTTGTACGCATAAATCAGATACGAGCCGGATCCCTCTTTTCCTGATTTTTTTTGTTGTTTCGTACATATACGACGTTGTATGACTAATGTGTGTGTGTGTTCTACGAGTTTACGCATAAATGTCGACGATTATTATTATTTGTTACAAATGATTCGACATGTCGCCTATTTTTCCCCCTTTTCTGCCTTGTACGTTGAGCGAACTTTCTCAAATTCTTATCTATTTGTGACTTTGCGTTTTAAGAAGGTTAGAAATATGCGTGCCATGTTTCGTACTTGCATAATAAATTTTGTGGAAAATCAAAAACAGTTATTTTAGATTTAAATTTTGGGCAGTAACTGAAAAATGAGGTAAAATTTTTGTGAAAAATTTAACAAAAATTTTCCCACTGAAATTCAAGTGAAACAGTTTTTTGAGTAGAATAGAACTGGAAATTTTGATGGAAAATAAAAATTCAAAAATCTTTTCAAAATGTACATACTAATTCGAGTGAAAACATTTTAAATTTTTGGTAACTTGGAAAATTTTTAAATTTTTGGTAACTTGGAAAAATAAAAATATTTTGAAATTATTTCAATAAAAAAGGTCGAACAAAATTAACTTGTGAGCGAGCATTGTAAAAATTTAGAGGGAAAAATTGATAAAAATTCGAAAAAAAAAATTATTTGAGAAAAAATTCACAAACAGAATTTCAGTGAAACATTTTCAAAAAAAAAAACATTGAATTAAAGAAAGAAAATTACCAATTTTTAATAATTCTTTCATATAAGATCATCCATTGAAATTTTCTTTCTTTAAATTCATCTTCATGAAGAAGAAGAATTTAAAGAAAGAAAATTTTAATGGATGATCTTATATGAGAGAATTATTATAAAATTGGTAAAAAACCAATTAAATAATTTCAGCGAAACATTAAAAAAAATTAAGAACATGAATAGATAAATTTCAAAAAAATTGATGAAGATGAATTTAACAAATCCAATTGAATGAATGATTTCAAGGAAACATTTTGATGAATTTTCAGAAAAAATTTCGAAGCAAAATTTCAGTGAAACACTTTCCAAAAAAAAAGAAACTTTTAACTTTTAATAAATATTAAAATTATGGAAAATTTCAAGGGAAAAAGTCTATGAAATTTGTAGGCCCAACAAACCCAAATAAATATGCTAATTTCAAGAATAGATAGACTTTGTTGAAGAATTTTTAGAAAAAATTTCGAACTAAAACCCCATCGAAATGTTGAAAAAAAGGAGAAAAAATTATAAGAAAAAAATTGTTGAAAAACGGGCTCCAACAAAGTAAAAAAGAGGTCGACAGCTGGAGAAAAATTCCATGTGACTAAAACAGCTAAAAAAAATCGAGACAATTTCCATAGGAAATCATAAAAAAATCGGTGCCGGAGATTGAAGAAATTTCATGGAAATCAAGCCAAAACTGAAACTCTGAACGAAAATTTTGGGGAAAATCTTGAAAAAATTCATGAAAAAATGTTTTTTTTGCGAAATAAAAAAAATATGAATTTTTTGTGAAATGGATTTTTTTGCGAAACGAAAGAATATGAATTTTTGTAAAATGAAAGAAAATTATTTTTTTGCAATATGAAAGAAAATGAATTTTTTTAATTTTTAATTTTTTGCAAAATAAAAGAAAGTTATTTTTTTGAAATGGAAAACATGAATTTTTGCTTAATGAAATAAAATATATTTTCTGCAAAATGAAAAAAATGAATTGAATTTTAAAAACTTTTCAAAATGTACTTAGCTACTTACCTACTATAATTTCCATAAGAAATGGAGTTGAATTTTCAAAATAAGAATTCAGTGAAAATTTAAGAAAGAAATACATAAAGGAGAAAATTGTACGAGATGAAATTTTGATGAAAATCTAAAATTCTAATACTTCAAAAAAAAAAAAAAAAAAAAAAAAACTGTTTGGAAACAACTGAAAAATTTTCAAGAATAGATAAAATTTGTGGAATATATGGAAAGAAATTTACAAATGGAATTTTTATAAATCTTTGCAAAACCAAAAAATCAATGAATAATTTGAAGACATTTTGAGAAACAATTTCAAGTCAGAATTTTTGAATTATTTTTGAGGTGAAAAAATGATTAGGTATGACTTTAGATTACCTATAAAATTTTCATGGGTTTTGTGACTTGATTACCTATAAATTTCGAGGAACAAAAAATTGATGACAAATTCCGAAAATATTTCAATGAAAATTTCCCATCATAAGTGTTACTGAACCTTTTCACGAGGTTGTAACAATTTCATAGAGGCACATTGAAATTTTTCGTACTGAAATTATATTTTTTCCGAAGAGTTGTAGAGTTGAAAATCTTCGGTGTTGAATGTGAGAATGATTTTTCTTCTTCCAAAAAAATAGGATTTAAAAAAAATAGATAGCAACAAAACGAGAAATTTTTTACTCTAAAAAATTAAGAAAAAAAATGAAATTTTCGTTCTGCTCCAAAAATTACAAAAAAAATTCTCCAAAAAATTGAGAATTTTTCACTATGACTCCCAAAAAATCAGGATTAGCATTATTATTCTGAGAGATTTTTTCCCAAAAAGTTTGGGAAATCTAATCCAAAAAAGTCAAAAAGATTTTCATACCAAAAAATCAAGATTTTTTCTCAAAAAAATTGAAAGATTTCTCAACCCCTGCCCCCCTCCCACAAAAAAAATTGAGGGACTTTTTTCTGAAATATTTCAAAAGTTATTTAGTGCTGCAAAAAATGAGAATTTTTTTGGAAATTTTGAAGAAGAAACTGAGAAGTTCTTTTTGATCCTAAAAAATCGAAACATTTGAATTTTTAAATTAATTTTTCCACTTGAAAAAGCTGAAAATTTGGAAATTTCTTTCTGGAAAAGGAAGAATCTGCAGTTACGCCTGTGTTTTCCTTGGAGAGACAGGTGGCGATTTGTCCCCTTCCCTTTCCACCCCTCTTAAATTCCAATGAAAAATTTGCGAATTTCTCTCGAACTGAAATTTAAAGTCCCAGACGTTTTTTAAAACTTACTTGTAAGTATTGAATTTCGCTTCTGTCATACATTTTCAACCAAAAAAAAAAAAAAAAAAAAAAACCAAGTCACCCTATCTGACACCTTGATCGCAAAAAAGTCAACTGGCTATACGAATGGGTGGAAACCTGAAACTGCAACGTCGAAATAGCAATATGCAACCTACAACAAAGTACCCAACTACCCAGCCCGCTGAAGTACACAGTACGAGAGACCACGTAGTACTTACTACACAGAATAATAAAAATTAAAAAAATGAAAAATAACGCTCGTTTATTATTTATTACGCATCATTAGACGCGTTTACACGTTAATAATTACAGGTACAATTACTCCCCCTTATTAGACCATTATATCCCGCCGTGCCGACGACAAATCTCCTTACACCATACGTACTTGTACGGCGATCCCTTCTTGTAGAATTTGCCAGCACTTGGTAAGGTACTCGCTCATAGAAGAGATTTTCTATTATTTTTTTCTTCGCTTTCGAGGGTTCCGTTGTTCGTAATAAGGATCTATTGTTGCGTTGTTGCGTGGTCTGTGTAGAGAATTATGTTGTTGTTGTTGTCGTCGTCAGGTATTTTATAGGAGTTTTCGGCGGTAGCCCTAAGTTAGCTTTTTTTTTTCTCCTTCGCGTATACGAGTAAATTGCTGGTAGGTGGAGGGGTGGATATTCTTTTGTGTGTGTTTAGTTTTTGGGAGGGTTTTAAATTCTTGTTTGAAGTCTTTTCACGTTTCTTTTTTTTTACCATGTCGATGTATTGACCAGTGGTTCGTTGCTTCATTGACGTCGAGTTTAATAATTTTCTTGTATTTCTCATTTTCGCCTGCTTGTTCTCTTTTATATAGCACGAACGGCGTGATTTTTTTTACCTATTCTTTCGCCGATAGAGTTGAATTAAATGTGACGTGGGGGTTCCTTGAAAGGGTTACATTGTTTGGCGAATTGTGGCATTGAAAGGTGGAGATGTAATAGATTTGTATCTTTGTAAGTAGAGGTCTAGAAGTCAGGCTGGTTGAGGGAGGGGCAAAGAGAGCACTTTGCACTGGCCCTGAGATTTGCCAGTGAGCCCAAATTGAATATTCTCAGTATGAGTTGAAAATAATTTTGAAAAGTATTTTCTAAAAAAAAAAATCTTCTTGAAATTGCTTGATAAAAATTGAAATTTTCTCATTGAAAAATCTGCTTGGAAGAATTAGATCTCAGAAAAATCTGTTGAGAAAATCTTTGGTAATTTTTTTTTTATATTATTATATATTTTTCTGCAGACTTTTTCGGAAAATTTCTGTTCGAAATAAAGCTCAAATATCTTGAAATTTTCTTTGAAAAAAAAAAATAAATAATAATAAAAGTTTTGTTAAAAAAATATTTTGAAAAAGTTGAAAAAATATTTTTAAAAAAATAAGTTTCTTCAAAAAAATTCTTCATGAAAATTCCTGGCGAGAATAGAAATTTTCTCGTTGAAAATTCTCCTGAAAAATCTTGTTACTTATTTAATAAAAAAGTGCACGAAGAATTTTCGTAAAAAATTTCTTGCCTAAAATTGAAAATTTTCTTGAAGAAAAAATATGAAAATTCACTTTTTCTTTGGAAGATTATTTTGAAAAACATTATTAAAATAATCTTGTGTATAAATCTTTATTTTCTTCAGATTTTTTTTTTTTTTGAAAATTTCTCAAAAAATTTTAAAATTTTATTCCAATTTTTTTCAATTTTTCCAAAAAATTTAGTTGAAAAAATAATTTTTTGAAAAGAAAACATCAATAAAAACTCTTCAACTTTTAGAAGTGAACTTTTTTTGTTGAAAACTCTTCTAAGAGAGTATGAAATTTTTCAAAAAATCCCCTTCCTCAAAAAAAAGTTTTCTCACTCTCATTAAAATGAACAGAAGAATTTTCTTGAAATGAAACATCTCCTTACTAAATACGTTACAGAAAAATTTAAATGTTTATCCCGTAAAGATTCTTCGATTTCCATTTTGTAGATATTTTTTTTTGAAATTTTTCATTTTCTTCAGAATCAAATATTTTTAAGAATTCTCTTTTTAGACGAATCTTGGGAAATTTTTTCAAAAAATCCCTTATTGCATTTCAAGAGAAGAAATATTTTATGAATTTGAAAATTTAGTTCAAACACGAAATTATTTCACTTAGATCGTGTTTTTGAATAAAGAAAATAAAAATTCAGAAAAATCTTTCATTTTAAAAAAATTCAAAATTTTGGGGTTTACTTTCGAAAAAAAAATGGAAATGTTATAACTTATAAGTTTTGATAAAAAATTGAAAAAATTCGTGATGTCAACGATTTTTTTGAAAATTATTGAAAAAGTTGTTAGATATGAGTGAAAAAAATCAGAAAAATTTTGTAGAAAAAAACCCTTTAGTAAAACAAAAGAGGTGGTAAAAAATCATCTCAAAGAAATCTTCTGGAAATAAAATTGAGCAAAAACATTAATTATGAATAATTTCTTAGAAAAAAACTCTTCTAAAATAAGTACATAAATAAAAATAAAAAATCTCCCTTGCCACCAAAGAAAATGTCGAAAAATAATTTTTTTGAAAAAAAGTCTGTCAAAAAATATAGTTTTGAAAATTCACTCAAAGGTCATTCTTTCAAATTAAAAAAAAAAAAAAAAAAAAATCAAGATATAATTTTATGAAATTTACAGAAATTCACTAGGGATTCGATGTGGAAAAAAATGTGAGTAAAAAATCTTTTTGAAAAAAAAAAACTCTCAGAACTTTTCACATTAAGAAATAACTTCGTTCTCTGAAAAATGAAAAAAAGAAAAAAAATAAAATTTACAGAAATTATTCTATGTGAAAGAAATTATGAGTTTTTTAAAAATCTTGTTGAAAAAAACTCTAAACCCGAGCGGCACACTCGATCGATAATATCGGAAGATGTAACGTATCGATAAAAAATCGTTTGAAAATCTATAGATGTTCTCACGATATTATAAAGATTTATCGGTACAACTTCATAGGCAAAAAATCTAAAAACTATCGAATTCGATATTATTAAGATTTTATGACGATATTCGTCAACGATACTATCGACAAAGAATATTAAATTTATCGATTCCGATTTTCCACCGATTTTGTGCAGATATTTTAAACTACATTATCGACAAAGAATATTAAATTTATCGAATTCGATTTTTTAACGATTTTGTAAAGATATTTAAAACTATATTATCGACAGATTATATGAAATTTCTCGACTTCGATATTTTACCGATTTTTTGACGACATTTGAAACTATATTATCGACAGATTATATTAAATTTATCGAATCCGATTTTTTACCGATTTTGTAAAGATATTTGAAACTATATTATCGACACATAATATGCAATTTCTCGAATTCGATTTTCTAACGATTGCGTGAAGATATTTGAAACTATATTATCGACAAGTAATATGAAATTTCTCGATTTCGATTTTTTAACGATTTTGTGACGATATTTGAAACTATATTATCGACAAATAATCTGAAATTTCTCGAATTCGATTTTTTAACGATTTTGTGAAGATATTTAAAACTTTATTATCGACACGTAATCTGAAATTTCTCGAATTCGATTTTTCAACGATTTTATGACGATATTTGAAACTATATTATCGACACGTAATATGAAATTCCTCGAATTCGATTTTTCAACGATTTTGTGGCGATATTTGAAACTACATTATCGACAAATAATCTGAAATTTGTCGAACGATTTTTCAACGATTTTGTGACGATATTTAAAATTATTTCCAAATTGGTGAAAATTTTTCTAAGTCCAACACGTCTGGAAGTACTAAACTGCCTATTATAAGCGTTTTATTGCTAATTCCTCAACGATAAGGTATGGCATATTGGTTAAGGAAGAGGATTACCATGCAGGAGGTAGATGGTTCAAGCCCCACGGGTGGCAGATTTTTTATAATTTTTTTTTGACTTTTTCTGAAATGATCCTCTTACCGTAACATGAATAATGTGTTTAGGCAAAGGTTAATGTATTAATTATGCTAATTAATGATTTTTAATTATAGAAAAAAGCTAGTAAAAGACAAAAAATCGGAATAAAAAAATCGATAAAAAATCGACAGAATATCGAATTCGATAAAGTGTCGCGAAAGTTCCGCCTAAATCGTGAAATTATCTTTCGATATTATAGATAGATTATCGATAAAATATCTTACTATAATCTCGAAATTTTTATTAACTATAATTCGTCGATAATCTATCTATATATCGAAAGATAATTTCACGATTTATGCGGAACTAACGCGACACTTTATCGAATTCGATATTCTGTCGATTTTTTATTTCGATAATTTGTCGAGTGTGCTGCTCGGGAAACTTTTTTTATTTAAAAAACTTCTCAAGTGAACAAAAATAAATTTTGAAAAATGGAAAAAAATCACAAAATATATTTAGCGTTCATTTTTTTTTTGAAAAATCAAATAGTCTATCTCATTTTTCACTATTTTTCTTTCTAAAAAAATATCTTCATTGCCATATAAAATCAGAATAAAATCTTATCCGAGCACTGCAGTTTAAAAATCAATACTTGAAAGCCTCGAAAGCATATACAACAAGATGATTCGCGAATTAAAAATACACTCTCAGAATTCGAGGCTCAATTTAATCCAATTGCGTCCACGCGAGCTTTTTCTTCTCACTACAATTGTGGAACTTTCGACAATACAGCGGAAAATCCACTAGCTGAGTTAACTCACAGTTTCATCTTTTTTATTGCAGTTCCACAGAGGTCTATTCTATTACGTTTTGTAATTGGAAAATCGACCGGATGAAGCGATATGTTTGATTTTATTGAAAGAATAAAAGGGGCAGGGAGTAACAGAGAGAGATACTTACCGAGTGTAATATTTATTCGTCCCATCTTATATAGAACTCATTGGTTAGAGTAAAAGAAATTGAACTCTTTTAAATGGTCAATATTCTTGATGCACTCTGGTGCAAATATTTCATTGACCCCCAAGTCTCTTAGACAATTCGATAACGTCTCCTTTAATTCTATCTATTTTCTTTATCTTCAATTTCCTGAATTTTCGGAGAAAAGAAAAACAGAAAAAGATGGCCAATGAATTGCATGAAACCTAACCACAAACATTACTCAGCCTTAGGGCAATTTCCTCTACTAGAAGCTTCGACCCTTTCTCTTCACAAGTTCAAATTACTTACGTTCAATTGGAGAATAAATTCGAGATACGTGCACGTTCTTATATATTCTTTCATCTGAATCAATACTCTCTGGTTTGAAAAACGTTTTTGAAATTTGGCTCGAGTTGAAATGCTCTGCAATTCCAAGTGAAAAGGTACTCGAACGGGTACGTTTACGTGATACCTACCGAGTTCTTACTTATACTCGTCGTTTTTTTAGCCAAACAATGAAATGGAAAACTGCTGTCAACGACAGTGCCTCAGGCAGTCGGATTTTTAGAAAAAAAGAGAAAATTATACGTAATATATATAGGTATACGATTATATACGTGGTACATCCGAAACTGAAAGTGAAATATCAAGGAAAGCTGATGACGTACTTTTTTGTAAAATCCTTCTTCACACTTCTTATAATGTGGTTTACTTCTTTCGAGATCTTATTTGCACGTTTTGTACTCGAGTAATGTACAGAATAATAGACGTCTCCCTCTCTTCAGTCTTGAAATGAGTGAAAATAAAATGAAAGGGAATAAAAAACTTTCATGCATCGGAACACGGTTACTTTTTAGTAACTTGGTTACTTTTTTAAAGGCAAGGTTACTTTAGTTACTTTTGGGCTCATTTTGGTTACTATGGTTACTTTTGGACTCATTTTGGTTACTATTTCGTCAAAAATCTGACGAACAGCTGCCATTAAAATTTAAAATTTCTTTAAAAACGTTTTGAAAGTTTTTTTCAGAGATTTTGCTTCCAAAAAATTTGAAATATTTTATTTAAAAATGAATTAAGTAAGGTCAGTTGGGGTATCTGGGCCATTCTCTTCCTAATTCCCTCCAAAATCGTCTTGACGTAAATGGTTGGTTGCATGGTAACACTGACATCGTAAGCCCACCATAACAATTATCATTCGGTTCCTAGCTCCCCTTGAGGAGGCCTCAGTAATTTGAGTAACATGACATGGCCCAGTTACCCCAACAACTGTGGCCCTGTTACCCCAAAACTCAGATTTGAGTGGGGGTAAGTGAATTACACATCTTGAATCTTACTTAATAAAAAAAAAATTTGGTGGCCCAGTTACCTCATTTTTCGGGGTAACTGGGCCACCATTCTTTGTGTAGAGTGAGGTGTTCCTCAGCTCAGGTATGTGCTTCACCCTCAAAATCAAAAAAGTGAGCGTACTTCTATGACACCCCTCTACACGTCCCATTTGAAGATTTAAGGTTATTCTTCACTAGTGAGGCATTTTTGAATAAAGATTTTTTAGAGTTGTAAAAACGTGGCCCAGTTACCCCAACTGACCTTAATTGAACAATTTATTGAATCTTCTTTTAAAATTGAGATTTTTTCTGCTCGAACTTCAGGAATATTTATTTTGTACTTATGTATTGAAATTCAAGGTAGAAAAATGTTTGCTCCTAAAAAAATTGAAAGTTCTTTTATAGGCATTTTTCAAGTCAGTATGAAAAATTGTGATTTTTTTTTTCTTGAAGAATTAAGATTTATTCTTGTCTAAAAATGAGCCACATTTCTTGAAAAAAAAAAATGTAAGTAGATAAGCCGTATTTTTTTGAAAAAATTGAGAAATTCTTTTCTCGACAAATAAACAATTTTTTCTCAAAATTTCTTTTCAAAAAAAGTAGAGGCCGTCGAAGAATAAAACCGATTTCTCCTCATTAAAAACTTTTTTTTTAAATGAGAATACCTAGTAATTTTTTCAATTAAAAAAAAAAATGTGTTCGAAGTATTTGAAAATTATGTTTGAAAAATAGAGAACTCCTCAAAAATGAAACATAAAATCGTTTCAACTCGTGAACTTAAAATGCTTCAAAAATTTGATATTTCTCAAATGAGCAAAACTTTCCTTTTAAAAATTTTGAAAAGTTGTGAATTTCACATGTTGAAAAATTTTTTTTTGTGGAGAATGAAGACTTTTCAAAAATTAAATTTTTTTGTATCTACTCATTTTGCAATAAGCCAATCAAAAAATTGATTTTTTTAGACTTTAAATTCTTAGGCATTACAATTTTTATAAATTGGAAATTTTTTATTTGAGTAAACATGAATTTTAGGAACGACTATTTAAAAAAAATTAAATATAAATTGTTTAAAAATCAAAAAATTGAGAATTTTAAGTTTAACTTTTTGAAATCCAGAACTTTTTAGAAATTACAAATTGTTAATAAATTTAAATTTATATAAATTATAAATTGTTTGAAAAATAAAAAAAATCGAAAAAAAATTAAAATTTAAAAATTAAAAAAAGGACAGTATTGTTTGTAATTTAAAATTTTTCTAAAATTCACGTTTTTTGAAATCAACAATTATTTGAAAACTGAAAACTATTTCAAAACAAATAAGAGTTCAAAAACTTAAAAAAGTTGATATCAAGTATTTTCAAGAAAAAAATAATTTTTTTTTTTGAATTTTCAATATTGAGTTCAAAAAAAATTAAGATTTGATAGGAACTCAAAAATTATTTATTGTGAGCTTCTCAAGAATTGAAATTTCCTATGATATAAAAATTGAGCACCTATTAAGCCAACTATTCTATTAAAATTCGTCATAATTATAGAAAAAGAAAAAATGCATGAATTATTATTTTTGAATTAAAAATTATGATTTTTTCAAAATTTTTACCATTGATTTCAAGAGTTGTGAAACGTCAAATTTAGCGAAAATATGAGAAAAACGCGGACGAGGGGAGGGGAGGGGGTTATGTGTCATTATATTCAAGTGGAAATGGAAAATTTTTGGTTACTTTTTTCCATAATTTTGGTTACTTTTTTTGAAATTTCAGGTTACTAAAGTTACTTTTATTTTTTCAAATTTCGCTCCGATGCATGAACTTTGAATTTTTTAAATTGGAAAAAATGAAAATTAACAAAATAGAAAAAAAAGTAGCGCATGGGAAAAAAAGAAAAAAAATCAGCTAATAGAATTTAAAAGATTAAAATTGATAAATTTTCGAAATGACAAAATGAAGCAGTAGGTATGAAAAAATCATTTAGGTATTTTTAAAATTGGAACCAAAAATGAAACGAAGATAAAAAAATTAAAAATTTTCAAAAAATTAGAAACGACAAAAAATAGAATCAAAGATAGGGGGAAAAATTAAAAAATGAACTTAGGAATCAGAAAAAATATTAAAAGCGAATCAAAATGACTGAAAAGTTGAAATTTAAAATTTTAAAAATATAATTATATTAAAAATAAACGGATTTTTTTTTTCAATCTCGATTTTTCTGTATCAAGTTTGAAAAAAATATTGTTCTGAAAATAAATTTTTGTTCTTATATAAAAATTTTCAAATGAAAAAAAAATATTCCTTTTTTATTGTTCGCAATTATTCCGATGTCTTTGATTAGATACTGGAGTTATAGTGCTTCTTTTTGTAAAATTCAGTTCCAATTCCTTGAAAAACTGAAATGAATAAAAATTATGAATTAAAGAATATTCTGAATTAATTTTTACCCATAGTTATTTCTTTAAAAATTCAACCTAAAATCATCTTTTGAATATTTAATTTTTGAACAATTTTTTAAAAATCAATTCTTTTTCAAAAATTTAGTAACGTAATATTCAGTTCCAATTTTTTGGAAAAACTGAAATGAATGATAATTAATTATATAATATTATAAATAAATTTTTACATTTTTTTGAAAGTTCAATTTGTTATTTTAGGTATGTAAAATTTTGAAAAAATATTATTTTTGTAATATTCAGTTCCCCTTGGAAAAACTGAAATGAATACGTAATAATTATACGAGTAAATTAAATAATATTCTGAATTAATTTTTACACTTTTTTGAAAATTCAATTTTTGAACAATGTTTCAAAAATCAATTCTTGAAAAATTTTCAAAAATTTAGAGGTAACTTATGTAAAATTTTGAAAAAATATTTTTTTAGTAAGTACCTGGTTCAGTTTTTTAATAGGTACCTACATATTCTGATTTTTTTTAAAAAAAAATTTGAAAATCTTTAAATCTTTTTATTTTTATTATTTTTAAATTGGACCAATTTTTCTATTTTTGTATTAGTATAATTATTTCAAGTTTTTTTTACATCTTTTGAAAAAAAATCAAAAAATTTCAATACCATTCGATGATTAAAAATTAGAATTTATACCTAGGTAATTTTTAATGAACTTGGGAAAAAATTGGAAAATTTAATAAAGGCATAATTTTTTATATTTTCAAATTTTAGTTAATTTTTGAATTGCAATAATTTTTAGTATTTTGATAAAGTTTCATAACTTGAAAAATTTTAAATTTTTTATCAATTTTAAAGTTTTAATAAATTTTTGAAATCCAAAAATTTTTAATGCTTGATAAATTTTCGCAATTTTGAGAATCTTTGAAAATTTCAAAAACTATGGTAAAAATTCAATTTTAATAAACATTGGCAAATTTTGGCACCCACTGAATCTGCCTCCAGTCGTTTGCAAACCCCACCGCGCGTTTTTAAGCTTTCGCAGTCTCCTTCGAATTTTCTCGAGTTGAAGAAAAAAAAACTAGGTAATCGTAAAACAAAATCCGCCACTTTTATACGCTTTTAACCAATGAGAGCGGGATTTTCATGGCCCGTTTTATTGGCTATCATCTCGGATACATTCGAGAGAATCTTATTTTTCGGCAGTTCCCTTCTCGCTAGCGACTTTTAATATCCTTTCAGTCGGTTATTTGGTGGCCTTTTTTAATGCCTTCTCGAAGTCGTTCATCGGCTTCGGTGTTGGGTTTTTTTTCCTCGCTCGGATAATAACCTGGGTAATTTTTTTTTCGTTTCGTTTTTTAGGTGAGCTGGGATGGAGCTATATTTTAAGGCCTTTTTCACACTTGGGTTTATCTTTTTTTTGGGGAGGAGGGACCCACCCTCGAGGGGATGTGTGATTAGGAAACCCTCGATTTTGGTTGAAGTTTTTTTCATTTTTATGCCTCAAAAAAAATTTAAGAAAATATCGAATAATTATTACACCTATTGATTGATCAATTTCGATCAAAGATCTATTAAAAATGATCAAACCTTGATTTACCCGCCACTGCTCGACATCGAGCATCGGTTTATAATCATACTAGGTAAGCTTTTTCTATTCCATTGCTCTCTTAAACGATTATACCTATAGTTAACACGTCAGAAAGGGGTCCCCCCTCCTTCACCCCTCGTGATGATTTCATATTCGTTTTATTTGGACGCGTACGCCGTCCCAAATCCAACACCGAACCCAGGACCACCGTCTTGGAACGCCCATTTCACCGGGTCCGTTTATTAATTCGTTTTTTATTTAAACAATTTCGTAGCCGGTAATTAAAAAAATTCAACCAGCGGAGACTTGAGTTACGATGTGACCGGTGCGGTCGTTCTTTTCATACGTTAAAAGGTACAGCGCTATTAAAAACACCCGGGAGAAGGCCACGAGGCGAGACGAGGGGTGCAAAGGGTACGAAAATGCATCGATACGTTCGCTGTGTTCATTGAGGGCACAGTAATGCACCGCTGAGTGCAATCTTTTGTTTTAAATGGTGACAGCTCCGGCCGGATCTCGGAGGTTATAATTTTCCTGCCCGGAGCTCTCTCGGACCTGGGCCATTCTCGAACGCCTCGATCAATGGTTTTGTTTTAAGAATTAATCACCAGCAACCAGCAACCCTTTTCTCTCATACGCATTCGCAGCTTCCCTGGACCTGTCATGGGTTTTTTTCTTCGTACGTGTGTATTGTAATGTTGACGTAATGGTGATTTTTATTTCTGAAAAAATTATGTCCGTTTGGATTGATAAAAATAGAGAGCTCGTTTGATGAGGGGTTCGGATTCGATGGAGACCGGAAATCACGCGATTGGGGATGGATTGTGATGCCTGCTTGGGACCTGTAGATTGTGCGGTGGAATTTGTTTTAATTATTAACGAATTACGAGTTGTGTGAAGTGTGGGGAAGGCGAGCTTGGTTGAATGGGCAATGGGAATGAATGATTTTACCAACTGCTGTAAAAAAGATCGCTGATCAACAACTTCAAATTTGGGAAATTTAATTGGTACCTAGGTAACGATTTGAAATTTTATCAATTTCCAAATTGAGGTGCACATTTTTAAATTTTGATCTGTAATAAATTTTTTTAGCTTTAGAAGTTTCAAAATTTTCATCAATTCTTAAAATTTGGTAAAAATTTAAAATTTGAAATTTTAGAAAATTCAACAAGAAATAATGATTTCCGTCATTTTCTAATCTTGATAAATTTTTGAAATGCGATAAATTTTCAAGGATTGATAAATTTTCACGATTTTATAAATGTTTAAGATTTAAAAATTTTTGTATACTTGCTAATTTTTTTTAATTTATTGAAAATGAAAATTTTTGATGATTTTTAAATTGTAATAAATTTTTGAAATGCCCTGTCATGATTTTCAATGTCTGATAAATGTTCACGATATGATTTTTAGCATAGTATACGCTTTTACGATGACCAAAATGGAAAAAAAAGACAGAAAAATCCGACACCAAAATCCGACACTAAATTGGGCTAGGTTAGGTTACATTAGGTTAGGTTTGGATGACATAAAAAAACTTGGAATTTTTTTTAATAAATTCGATTTTTTAGACATTATGTCAGACATTTTGAAACGTATTTTTTTTGGAAATTTCATGATTTTTAGACATTTTCTAGACATTTTGTCAGGCATTCTGAAATTTAGAAATTTTTTTATAAAGATGACTTTCTGACATTTTGTCAGACATTCTAAAACTTGGAAATTTTTAAAAAAAATTTATGACTTTTAGGCTTTTTATCAGACATTTAATAAATTTTATAACTTTTAGACATTTTGTCTGACATTCTGAAACTTGTAAATTTAAAAAAAAAAATTTATGACTAGGTTTTTTGTCAGACATTCTTAAACTTTTTTTTTTTATTACTTTTTTAATTTTTAAATTTCCATGGAAATTAATATTCGTGACTTTTAGACATTTTGTCGTATTATTGTGAATTTTATTAATTTTAAATTTCCATGGAAATTAATATTTAAATAAATTTTATGACTTATGGACATTTTGTCAGACATTTTGAAACTTGGAAAATTTTTTAAAAATTATATGACTTTTAGGCTTTTTGTCAGACATTCTGAAAAAATTGAAATTTTTTTTATTTGTATTAGGCATTTTTTAAAATTAATATACTTTTTAGATTTTTAAATTTCCATGGAAATTAATATTCGTGACTTCTAGACATTTTGTCACAGAGTGAAAGCATTATACTATGTTTCATACTTTCAAACGTAGTGTGGAATAGAGCCAACCAAGAGGGGTCCAGGGGGCGAAGCCCCTCTTGGCGAGGCGCGAAGCGCCGAGTTTTTTCATTAAAATATACAATTATGTAAAATTTATCAGCGTTCTTTTGAATAAGTATTGCATACCTTTGTCCTGGGAATAATTTATCGACAGTGATGCTCAAATCTTCACCGATGTGACGTCGTTTAACATGTTCGTATAATTTTTTAGTGGTTCTAAAATGCCGTTCGCAATTACCTCGTTGATAATGACAACGAAAATAAACATTAGCGTCTCGCGGTTAAACTTTTTTTGGCTCCCATCACGTCATATTTTTCCAAGTCCATATGCGTATTTCAAAAAAGTATCCAATTGAAAAAACTTTCAATTAAAAGTTGTAGATTGAGTCTTCAGGAACATTTTTGGTCATAATAAAAATTTCGATTTGTGCCTTCCCCTCCCTCCTACATTGCCCAAAACGTTGGAACCCCATTATTCAAAATTTGGGGTTGGAAGGTGTTTAATCAAAAAAAATTTAAAACAAAAGTTGTAGACTGAGATTTCGGAAATACTTTTATAAAAATTTTGCTTGGACCTCTCCCTTCCCTCAAATATTGAGTAAAAGAGTATAGACTTGTAGTATTGGGCACAAAATAGGAATTTGTAAGAGGAGGAAGGGTCCAATTGAAATTTTTATAATAACCAAAATTATTTTCGAAATTGCAATCTACAACTTTTGTTTGAAATTTTTTTTGATTAAACCCCTTCCAACCCCAAATTTTGAGTAATGGGGTTCCAACGTTTTGGACAATGTTGGAGGGAGGGGAAGGCACTAATCGAAATTTTCATAATAACCAAAACTATTTCTAAGGACTCGATCTACAACTTTTATTTGAAAGTTTTTTCAATTGGACACTTTTTTAAAGTACGCATATGGACTTGGAAAAAAAATATGACGTGATGGGATCAAAAAAAAATTTGGGGGTTGGAAAGGGTTTAATTAAAAAAAATTTCAGACAAAATTTTTGAAAAGTGATAAATTCTAACGGGTTGTCACATTCACACAATTTCATAAATTTTTTAAGTTTTAGAATTTGATATTTAACTATTTCTTTTGTGCAGTTTAGAAATTTGCAAGAAAATTAAAAATTTTGGTTGTAAAATTTATTAAAAATTGAAAATTTTGATGATCTTTAAAATTTTTTGCAATTTTCAAAATGTTATTATTTTCGTCATTGAAATTTTAGAAAAAAATTTAAATTTGGAAAAAATGAGAAATGTGATGAAAAATTATTAAATTTGCACAATTTTAGATTTTTTAGAACTTAGTGTATTTTTGAATTTTTACAATTTTAATAATATAGGTAGGTATCATTATTTTCGTCATTGAAATTTCTGAAAAAATTTTAAGTTAGAATAAAATGAGGAATGAGATGAAAAATTATTAAATTTGCACAAGTTTTTAGATTTTTTTAGAATTTTTGGAATTTGAAAAATTGTGTTAATTTTAAAAATTCGAACAATAATTCTAAATTTAGAAAATTAATTTAAATTAAAAATTTTGGCAATTTTCATTTTTGTTCATTTTTTGTTGGAGATTCCATTATTTTTTTATTTTTGATAAATTTTCACAATTTTTTTTTTTTTCAATTTGAATATTTTTTACAATTTCCAAAATTTTTCAAAAAAATGTAATAAATTTCACAGCTTGCTCAACTTTCAAAATTTGATTAATTTTTATAATTTTCAAAATTTGGTAAAAAAATTCAAAAGTTTTTGTAATTTTAAAATTTTGAAATGCATAAATTTCCAAGTTGAAAATTTTTTTGCAAATTTTAAATTTGAGAAATTTAATTAAAATTGGAATTTTAGGTGATTTTCAAATTTTAATGAAACTTTTCAGTGATGTTTCTAGTGTTTTTATTTTTTGATAAACTTTTCTAATGTTTTTTTCTGTTTTTTAATTTTTTATATTTTTTTTAGCGATATTTTCTACTTATAAATGTTCTTTAGTAATATTTACCTAGCTACCTACTACCTACTACCTACTTATCTAATATTGAATATTGATATTTCTCATTATGAAAAAACACCCTTTCAATCAAAATTCTACACAAAGGCCAAACCGATCGAAAACACTTATCCATTACATAAAAAAATTTGATTTCTGAATGTAGGAATTGGAAATGAATACATGAGACGACGAAACCACTCCTTCTGCTCGTCTTGTTACAATAATTATCGATAATTATTTCATATTCTCGTTGCTCTGCTGACAATGTTATCAAACGTACGAGATGCAGGCGTTGCATCCGTTGTTCGCTGCATCGAACATCGTGTTTACCTTCTACCGACAACTGACGATTTTATTCATTCTACTTACACGTTACTCGGTTTCGTATGCCAATTATTACCGAATAATGGCAGCTAATTACGCGCCAAAATTTTTTCCAACACTTTACCGTTTGCACTGTTGTTGCACTTTCAAGTGCAGGTGTCGCATGGCTTTGGCTTGGCGAACGCGAAACCGGCATAATATTAATTATTACTCAATTACCAGGTTGCAAGCAACTTAATTACATTTCTTCTGAGAAATATATTACAAATGTATGTAGATTGTAGATGTAGGGGCATGCTCGTCCTCGTTGAACGACGACAATAACATCCTGCTCACTTCTTCTTGAGACGATCGGCTATTTTTACGGAAATCCGCTGCTGTCGCCTTGAAATTTTTACCAATTCCAGTACTACATAAATACTCTATATTCAAAATTGGAGGGGAGGGAGGGGTTCAATCGAAATTTTTGTCATGACCAAAATTATTCCTAGAACTTCAAGCTACAAATTTGGTTCGAAAATTTTTTCAATTAAGCCCCTCTCTCTCCACTGATTTTGCATAATACTCCCAAGATACTAATTAAAAATTGGAAGGGAGGGGGAGAGAGGGTTCAATTGCGAAATGTTTGCTACAAAAGTTGTAGCTTGAAGTTTCAGAAATAATTTTGGTTATTTCAAAAATTTCGATTGGACCCCTCCCTACCCACCAATTTTGGATAGTAAAACTTATTCAAAGTACATTATGAAAAACAGGGGGGAGGTATGGGGCCAAATTGAAAAAATTTTCAAACAAAAGTTGTAGCTGGAAGTTCTAGGAATAATTTTCGTTATGACAAAAATTTCGATTGGAACCCTCCCTCCCCACCAATTTTGGATAATACAAGTTATTCAAAATACATTATTAAAAACAGGGGGGAGGTAAGGGGCCCAATTGAAAAAATTTTCAAACAAGAGTTGTAGCTTGAAGCTCTAGGAAAAATTTTCGTTATGACAAAAATTTCGATTGGAACCCTCCCTCCCCACCAATTTTGGATAATACAAGTTATTCAAAATACATTATTAAAAACAGGAGGGGAGGTAAGGGGCCCAATTGAAAAAATTTTCAAACAAGAGTTGTAGCTTGAAGCTCTAGGAAAAATTTTCGTTATGACAAAAATTTCGATTGGACCCCTTCCTCTCCACCAATAAAAAATTTCAAGGTGAGCAAATGAGTAGCAGTGGGGGTTTCGTAAAAAATAGCCGATCGTAGTTCTCCCAAGTCGTATTCGTGGCGCAAAAAGCTCCAACTCCTGGGAAGGGTAGGAAGGGCAGTACTATGTACCACGTACGTACATAAGTATTATTTTGAAGGGTAAACTATCCAGCACACCCTGCGCTGTCATTTATTCGTCTGCGTGAAAAGTCGACGCGCCAAATAGGACGCGAATGCGAAGGCGAAGTCAGCCCTGGGTAAAGTGCTGGGTGGATTATGGCGGTATTTATCAGACGGCGACGCGGCGGTCCGTGGTGAGAATGGTTCAAACAGTACCGCAGCAGGCGGCCACGATGAGATGATGATAGCGTCGTCGGGGGGCGGGAGGGTGGGGTGGTGACGACGTCGACGTCGATGAGTACACTCTCGTGTACTATTCTGTCTCCGTTTTATGTTTCTATCTCTGTTCGTGCTCGACGGTGTGTACGTACTACTGGTACACAAACCAGCAACTTTTTCACTGTGCTGTACTCACCTGCCTCGGTATCGATCCCCTTTTCCCCGGAAATTTTGGACGCGCTGCCAAAACGGCGGCGCAGCTTCGCAAACCACGTAGTCGGTCTCGTCGTGTACCCCGAAGTGCAAATACTAAGTCTGGGGGGGCGGGGAGGCTCGGGCTGGTGTTGTGAGATGTCGATTAAAATGGGTTATATTCGGAGTAGCATTGTTCGACGATTTGGAGAGTAATTCTATCGCTTGGACTGGGTCGAAGTTGCGAAGATCTAAATAAAAATAAAAAATTTTAAAACCAGTGTGTGTAACTTTTACACAGACACGATGCTCGAAATAATACTTCTTCATTGAGTCTGCGAAATGAAAGTTGTAATTTTGTCAAAAATGAATTATGTAGAGAGGTGAGAAACCCTACATTTCTATACCTGCCTCACATGACATTTTTGTGAATTTGGTTTTCGTCTGTCTCGTTTGAGATTTGAGGCTCCTGTCGAGAATTTAAAAAAAATGATATCATAAACGGAATTGGGAGATAAGAAAACTTAGATTTCCATACCCCACATGGATTTTTTGGTAATTTTTGAATTTGCCCTCCCCCCCCCCCCGGGGGCCTCTATTGAGGATTTTTCAAAATTATTATCAATAATACGGAATGCTCTACTTGATTTAAATATGTATTTTCCAACTCTAGTTTGATTGATAGTATGGATTGCAATCTCTCACAGTTTAAAATTTTTTTGAATATTATTTTAAAAAATTTTCTATTTTGGCTAAAATTTTTAATTTTTATAATTTTTAACGTTTTTTAAAAATTTTATTGTTGAAATGGATTTTTTTCTTCAAACTTGAAAATTTTCCTGCAATGAATTTGAGTTCCAATTTTTTTGAGAAGGGGATGGGCTTTTCAATTTTTGGTCATTTTTCGTGGGTGCGGTATTCTGAAAAATTTTTGGGGTGATTTTTAAAAAATTCCAATACACACCATGTAAATAATTTTAAAACATTGATAGTTTTTTTTTCAATTTCTACAAATTTTCAAATTTTGTGAAATTGAATTTTTTATACCCAGTAGCAAAATTCATCAATTTTTCAAAAATGAGCAAAATTTGCCAAAATTTCAAAACTTTCAACTTAAAAATTTGCCATGTAAAAATTTTTAATCAATTTCTATTTTGATAAATTTTCCAAATTTAAAATTTTTTCAAGTTTGCGAACTTTGAAAATTTTTAATAATTTGATATTATAGTTTTTTAATATCTACCTAGGTACTTGGCAATTTTTGGCCAAAATTTTAAAAAATTCTGGAGTTGCTCAATTTCTATTTCAAATGAAAATTTTCTAATTTTCTGAAGATTAAACAATTTTATACCTTATTTTTCAAAAAAAAAAAAAAAAAATCTTAAATTTCCCAGTTTGCCAATATTTAAAATTTTGAAAACTTCACCTAGATAATTATGTTCTCATTTTTTTAGTGATTTTCTTTTTTTTCAAAATTTGTAATTTGTAATTTATTTTTAAAATGTTTCCTATTTTAGATTTTTTTTTTAATCACAAAATTTACAGTTCTTCATAATTTGGCAGTTTTTTGATGTTTAACAATTTTTGTCAAAATTGAAAAATGTTTCGAATAAAAGTTGTTCAATTTTCAAAAAAAAAAAAAAAAAACATAATTTTTTATTTTAATTTTCCAGTTCTTCAAAATTCGAGAATTGTTCAAATTTTCCGTTCTTAAAAGGTTGTTAATTTTCCATTCTTCCAAAATATGCATCTTTTTTATCAATTCCCTTGATTTTTGAAAAATTTGCTGGGTTTTTAAAACTTTTTCAATTTTTATCATTTTTTAATTTTTAAAATTTTTTTTTTTGATTTACTTACCTACTGCATAATTTATTGGATTTTTCGATTTAGGTATAAAGAGATTTTTGGTAGTTTTTTTTTTTTTTTTTTTTTTTTTGAATATTCAAGAATTTTTCAAAATTTGACAATTTTTTTGATTTTCAAAGTTAGATAATTTTTTTGAAATTTTATTAGTATTTAAAAATTCACTCAATAAGTTTATTGTTTCTTCAATTTCTTTAGTTGACTTTTTTTCCAATTTTAAAAATTCAAGTTTTAAAAAAAAAAATTATTTATTAAAATTTCCTAGTTTTTTATTCTGCTTATTTTTTTGTAGTTTTTTAAATTTCTTGGAAGTCCAAAATTTGACTAATTTTTCGGTTTGTCCATTTTTTATCAATTTTATAAAAAAAATATATTTTTTCATTCAACAATTTTTTCGTGGTACTCTAGATTTTCTTACATATTATTATTATTCTTTTTTTTGAGCAGTTTTTTAATATTACTTTACATTCTATGAGTAGGTACTTCATCTACTCAAGTATTCGATTTTAAATTTGAAAAAAAACGCTGTTTGCTGTTTCTGAAAGCTCATCAAAATATTCCTTAAATAAAAGCTTTCGTTATCTCTAGACTCTCTAATCCTTTGCAGGATTTTTTCATCTCCCTTCATACGCGAAAATAAAAGCAGTCAAAATAACTGAAGAAAATCGTATTTTCACTCAGGCTATTCAGGTTCTCCTTGGCATAGCTTGTCAAATTCGTAAAGAGAGAAAAAGCCTTTTCGTTGCTTTTTTTCATCTTACTTTTCGTTTTCGACCGTTTCATGTTCGTTTTCCTAAAAATCTCCGTATACAACAAACGCGTAGATAGAGGTATCATGTTAAAGTTAAACTTATATACAGGATGCCCTTCGGCGAACGTTTCGACATTGTTTGCGCGATCGTAAAAAAATGAATGTTTTTAACGAGATGCCGACTCAGGATTTATTGTAGAAGCGAACGCGAATACTGAAGCAGAGAGGGGCTCGGTGGGGTGTTATTTTAATTACGTGCGACGTACCTTGGAAAGTGTATAATGTGCTGGAAAAGCTCTCTGCTTTTATTCTACACCCAGCCATTCTGTACCATTAGCATGATTATTTTGAAAATCTAAGTGTTGGGTGTTTATTATCGTTCATAACCTGGGATGTTTTTTCGCTTGAAACTAACACGATTTTTATATTAAAAAAATTTTAATATTGGATTTAGCTCTAGAAGTTATTTTTTATTTTTATTTTTTTTGCAGATCGGTCATTGATAAAATCGATCAATCCGAATTCGAAGGCTTCGAGTATGTGAATCCTCTTCTAATGTCGTTGGAAGACTGCGTCTGACAAGAAGAATGGGATGGTCGTCACTTGGATGAGATCCTGTACGAGTACGATGTATCACCTCCTGAACAGGTAGAAAGACCTGCGTCCAGAGGCTGGTTCTGCCTGCCGTTGCGTTAATCCACATTATTTTATTTTCCTCAAATTCACCCCCTTCCCCCAATTCCAAGCATATTTTAGCCTTTTTATTTTAATTTTTAACGCATTCCTTATTATTTTTGTAATGTTTCTTTTAGCTGTATTTTATAAGTTGGCATATTATTTATTTTAAATTGCTATTATTTTTTTTTTGAAGCCATAACTAGAGCATTTTCAGTATTTCGTGTAACGAGTTTCGGAATGGTAAAATTTTCATTTCGATCGCAGGAGAAAGAATTACGAAATCCGTCCAGATGAGCCCGCTTTGTATTATGATTTTCAGTATTATTCGTTGGTATTTTTTTTTATTCTTCTCTATTTTTCGCCGTAGATCGGTTTTTCTCGTACATATTTTTTTTCGCACGTGGAAAATATCGCTATTATCGAAGCAGCGTACTCTTTTCGACGACTTTCCCATCTATCTGGGTTTATCTAAGACCCTGAATGCAAATATTAAATTATGATGTCGCCGTCTGATTGATATTGCTCGTTGTACTATTGTTATGTATCGTATCGTGTAATTTACTCAATATTTTTTCGTTCATTTTAACGTCTAGTACAAATTATTTTAATTAAAACGTGGAAATATGTTTAAATGCGAGTGGTTAGATTGGCGTAAATATTTCTGCAGCTTTTGTAGCTTATTTTTACACACCTACCTGTCGTGTTTATTTCGCCCTCGAAATGAGTCCGCACGTGTTTCGTTCAAATGTTTTTAATTTTTTCCGATGCCAGGTCGTAGCCTGTTATTTTAATTCGATTGGAGTTTTGATTAAATCGGTAGTACCATTTGTATTATAAATTATTATAAAAAGCACCGTATTTATACGTAAAGTATTGTAATCGTTGAATTTTGTTTTCGAATTATTTTCGTTTTTCTTTATTTAATCAATGTTATCTAATTGTTTCCACGTAAAAGAAATTTACTATCGTAGAGAATGTTAACCAAATTAAAATTGTATGTGTGTCTGTATGTTATCGTGTTGATCACGTCCTCCCTTAAGTTAATTGTTCTGTGTTTCTTCCCTTTTAAACCAGTTTAATAATTTGTAGTAATCATTATTGTTCGTTGTGAATTAAAGGGGCGTTTGGAGAAAAAAAAATCGTACTCGAAGGTGAACTTGATACACTGCTTGGTGGATATTTTTTGTTGGAAAATTTTACAAAATGACTCAAAATAAGCCTTAGGTATTTTAAAGCACATTTTAATTATTAAAATTTCATTAAATTGCTGAAAAATATTTCTATCAGTGTCAAGTTCAGCTTTGACTACGATTGCTTGGTGTTTTTTTCAACAAATCCTCGAATTATCTATTATAAGTACAGCTAAGATGCCATAAAATAATTATTGTCAGATGCTAACGCATCGATTATTTTCTCTGTGGTGATTAATAAACCGTTTATGTTCCGTTGCTCAATTTTATTGTTTGTTTTTTTCATTATTAGCGATTTTAGCATATTAGAAGAAAATTTAAAAATAGTTAGATTAATAAATTTTACTTAAAAACAACGAAAATAAATACGAGAAATTAAATAAAAATCAAAAACGACGTAAAAAATACGCAAAATCACGTAATTGGGAGGAGTTTCCAAATTACCGGTAATTACGCGTAAGCCTACTTGAAAAACCTATTAACCAGCGCGCTATCTAGGTAATGTATCCGGAGTGCACAGTGTTGTGAAAGTTCCCGGTAACGAAGTGTTGTTCCCGGGAATTCCCGGGAACAGGGAATTCCCGGGAATTCTCAAAATATTTCCAAGAAAAAAGATTCTGATTATATTGAGATTTATTAGACACCTCCTGGTGTTAAAAGGTACCATGTTGTTTCCCTCGATATTAAAATACATTTTAATACCATCAAAATGGTCAAAAATTGATGTTAAAATTAAAAAGAATATTTTAATTGGATCAATCACGTGGTAATAACCTGAAGAATTACCTTGAAATTACCATCTAAAAAAATAAAATATGGGATATCGATATCCCTGAATAATTTTATTAATTTCAAGTATTTCTAGGGTATCAATACCAATTTTCATTCAAATTGACATTTCTAAACATCATTACATCACTTAAATCTCGTTTTTGCTTCAAAAAAATAAATTATTTGGAAACGGGAATTCCCGATTTTGATCAAGGTGGGAACGTTCCCGGGAATTCCCGGGAACAATTCCCATTCCCGCAAAATGGGAATTCCTGTTTCACAACACTGGGAGTGCATAAGTCCATAAACATGAGTGCGCCAATGCGCCAATTTACGTTCCGGCGTCCATTTCAACAGTTTCGTTGGTTTCTTTGTAATTTTGGCTTTTTCGTAGTTTTAGTGCTTTTCGTCGGTATTTTAATGGAGTTTCGCGATTAATTAATGTTTTTTCGAGTCCGCAATCGAATATAAGTGAGTACTAACGCTTCGAGAGTTGCTCCGGCGTTTGAATCTATCTCTCAAGTGAATTCTACGAGAAGTTACAAGATCGCGTACTTGATGGCCGGTTATGTCGATATTATACCGATTTATTGTTCAATTTGATCTTTTTTCGAGTCTTTAATCGAAAATAAGTATGTGGTAATGCTCGCGATCGATTCTATTGGGCGATTTGAAGTCTTCTGAGACGATTCGTGATGGGTACTTGAAAGGATGAATACGACGGTGAAGAAGAAGAGTACCGTAGGACGCCAAGTACTCTATTTTAGCAGATAATCTGACAGAAATGACATCGTACTCGAAGTAAGTACTTGTTATTTGTAATTAATGTATAAGTGTTTGTAGAATGTGCGATTTTACCAGTGTTTGGCTTGTAAACTTGTAAACATTGGTCGGTTTTATACGGCGATAGGGCGGCGGCGGCGGCGGGGTCGACATCTCGAAAAGTCGAACAGAGATGAGATTAACCCTTGATTGAGTTTTGAACTTTTGAATCGTGATCGTAGTTCATTTTTCGAAAGATATTGGATAAGTGGAAAGAGTAATTTGATACTAGGTCGAGAACTAGTCATGTTTTGGCATCAGTTGGGAGAATTTTCGGCGGTATGGTCGTTGGTATATTGAACCACTGAACCTGCAAGTGAATTTGTACACACGTGTACGTATTTTGTAGTGCTTTTTTCATTTTTAATTCGCGTATATGAATACCTTTGTCCTGGGAATAATTTATCGACAGTGATGCTCAAATCTTCACCGATGTGACGTCGTTTAGCATGTTCGTATAATTTTTTAGTGGTTCTAAAATGTCGTTCGCAATTACCTCGTTGATAATGACAACGAAAATAAACGGGGTACGGATTAGAATGGGTAGATATAATATGAGTATCCAGAGCCAAATGAGATCCAAATAGTTGATCGTCTTCACACAGGAAACATTTTCTATAAAATACGCAATGTACAGAAGTTTTTGATTATTTTATCCAATTTGGATAATTGGCCAGGTGATTAACGTTTAGCTTTTCGTTCCTGTGTACGCGATGAGGATGGTGGGCAAGAACGTTTAGGTAACTTTGAAAACTTCAATCGGTCGGCGGTTTCTGTCTCCCTGTAAAATATTTAAATGTGTAGTATTTACATAGAACATAAGAATAGGAAAAATGAAATTTTTACCCATCCTAATTAGAAATTATGTCGTTTATGGATTTCTGAATAACTTTTGGATCTGGCTTGACTATTCGAGGTCATATTTATAGCCTGTTTCACAAAAGGAGGCAATTTTGAGCAAAATCAGGGTTGCTAAATCTAAAAAAAAAAAATGCTAAAAAATATTTTCAATCATGCTATACTCAAAATGTCAACTTCTTTGTGTTTCATGATGTTCTCGACCATTTTTAACAAAAAAATAAAAATAGAAATAAAAAATAGAACATCAAAATTTAAAAACAAATTAAATTTTTTTTTCCATTTTGGGTTAGTTTTGCCATCTGAGAGGCTGAATATTGTTCTTAGGTCCATAAAACCATTTTTAATTTTAAAAAAATTTAAAAATTCAATTTTTTTTTTTTGATTTTTATTGATTTTGGGCAAGTCTTGCCCCCTGGAAAGCTAAATATTGCTCCTAGGTCCATGAAACCATTTTCAAATGAAAGTACAGGTCGAAATTGATCAAAAACAACCAAAACCCCAGAATATATTTTTTCCTTACTATAAAATAGGCACTTTTTTTTTTTTTTTGAGGAAGAAAGCTGGTTTAGTCATTTTATGTATTTTTTGATCGATTTAGTCATACTGGTGATTCCCATTGAAATCAGAGTTGATTTACTTCCGAGCACCGCACTCAATTATTTCCACCCCCTTATTCACCTACTATTCGTCTCACAAAAATAAATACGCCCCCTACGACGAAGAAAAGGGTTAAAAAAAAGGCACGAAAAACACGACGCTAAAATAGCCTTGACCAAAAGGCATGCACGTAGTACGCAATACGTTCGACGCGACGGCGACGTAAGTGTAGTAAGTTAAGTACACAGCGAAATTCCAGGTCGAGCTTGCGACTTGCCCCTCGAAACGGTCGGGTCGGATCGACTAGAGCTGGCCAACTCGTCTCTTTTGATTTCATCCGTCTGGAACGAGCTGTGCAGAATGTGTACTCTCTTAATGGATGTTTTTTTGGCCACTGACGTCAGCGTCGGTTGCTGTTTTTTTCAAAATGGAAAAAGCTTCGTTCTTCGTATAAAAAGTATACGTGAGACGAGATATTGTGAAAGTGGCGATTGGTTCTGAACGTTGCGGAGGAGTAGCTACAACAAAGGGTGCAAAAGACCAGAGGGGTATTAGTGTCTCTGGAAAAATAGGTCATATATGGGCAATCGATTAACAACGTGTACGTATCGGACGATGCTCGTATTTAAATCGGGTGCTGGGTTGAAAAAAAAAACTCAAATTTATACGAGCTGATCGCTGCAGTACTGGTTTTTTTGGCACCATCGTAAAATTTACCAAGTCCAGTAATACATGGATACTTCATATCCAAAATTGGAGGGGAAGGAGGGGTCCAATCGAAATTTTTGTCATACTCAAATTTTTTCAAGACGTCAAGCTACTACTTTTTTTTGAAAATTTTTTCAGTCAGTTTTTTAATAATTCAAGTATGAAAGTCGTATTAAGCAAAATAGGAGGGGAGGGAAGGGTCTAATCGAAAATTTTATTATAACAAAAATTATTTCTAGAACCTCAATCTACAACTTTTGTTTGAAAATTTTTTTCAATTGGACCCCTCCCTCAATTTTGATTGAATATCTATCTGATATTATGAGTGGAGGAGGAGAGGGAGGGATCCAATCGGAATTTTTTCAATAACCAAAACTATTTCTAGTACCTCAATCTACAACTTTTGTTTGAAAATTTTTTCAATTGGACCCTTCCCCCGATTTTGAAAAAAATATATACTTGATAATATGTCAAAATTAGAGAAGAGGGGATCCCATCGAAATTTTTATAATAACTAAAATTATTTTTAGGACCTCAATCTACAACTTTTGTTTGAAAAATTTTTCAGTCGGACCCCTCTCCCGATTTTGAAAAAATATCTACCTGATATTACGTCAAATTGGAGGAGAGGGAGAGATCCAATCGAAATTTTTATAATAACCAAAATTATTTTTAGGAACTTAATCTACAACTTTTACCTGAAAATTTTTTCAATTGACCCCTTCCTCCCTCACTCCTCTAATTTTCAATCATAGTATCTTCGGAGTGTTATGCGAAATCGGCGGGGAGAGAGGGGTCCAACTGAAAAAATTTTCAAACAAAAGTTGTAGCTGGAAGTCCTAGGAATAATTTTGCTCATTACAAAAATTTCGATTGGACCCCTCCCTCCCCTCCAATTTTGAATATCAAGTATCTATGTAGTATTGGACTTGGTAAATTTTCGACGGTGCCAAAAAACCAGTACTGCGAGGATCCACTCTTGAATTTATTACGTTGCCAGCATTTGTATGGGAGTCTGATCAAGATGCCAAAGTGGCGTAAAATTTTACTCGATGTCTGGTGTATTGTGTTGTGGTGTTTCTTTTGCTTCTAATTCTTGAATTCTTGGTCGAGTAAGTTTTTGATTTAGTGCCTTTGAGATGAGAAATTTTACACGGTGGAATAGCGATGGCAAACAACGACAATGGCGAAAAATATTATTGCTGATTCCGAAAGCGTATATGTTCTCTGTGAGATGATATACGAGCTTTGTGTACAGATAAAGAGCAAGTTGAGGGCGAGCAAAACACCATAGATGGTGACGACGACGTCGTTTGGCATAAAAAACCCATGCAAAAGAAAGGGGTCGTGGTTTGTTTTCTTCGCAAAGAACGTACTTACCCATAAAGTTGGCCAAATCGAGACGGTCTTTGCTGGCGTGAGGGGGTTTCTCCGACAGGGTCGCAGGGCAACGAACGAGTACGGGGATGGATTTATTAACTGTTTAATTTTATCGGCGATGGGTGACGTTCTCGGCGAGCTGCGATGTTTTATAAATACGCCATAAAATTTGCATAATTCGAGCATAAAAAATCATAACCGAAGAAATATTTTATCACGCCAGATGCGTAAAAGTATCGTAAAAAATATTCCAAAATTTGGTACAAAACCGACACCGAGACGTTCCACTATAAGACGTACGAGCCTGCTGGATCCAGATAAAAAAAAATTCCGAGCTTTTTTTCCATCGTTCGAAAGTTATACGCCGGAGTAGGTTGAAGAAGCGCCATTTTTACTTTTTTTTTAACCCTATTTCTCGCTTCGACCTCCTGTCATCGTTGTTTTCAAAGATTACACAATGATAACACATCTCGTCTTGGAAAGAGAGCTGTGCCATGCCAGAGCGGAACAAGATGCGAAGAGGAAATGAAGAGACGCCAGTGTGATAAGATGAGACACGAGAGAGGTCTTTTTTTTCATTTCAACCTCTTTCGCTTCGTGTTCGAGGCGTATGTGCGTATACGCATATGCCGGCTTATAGTAAAAGCTTGGTGGAGAGAGGGGAGCAGGGGACAGCCGCCGGGGCTGGGTTTTAACTTTAACGAGACGCTGAAATCGAAACTGATTTTACGAAGATGCTGTGTAATGGAGAATACGAGTACGTGCTTGGTGAATTTCGCAGAAATGTCGAGTATTGTTTCAGATGAGGGAAAAAATTGAGTTGGAATATCAATTTTATGATAATACGAATGAGACGAAATAAGGTTATTGGTTGAATTTTCCACGTAGGTGGAACTGATCGATGTTTTTTTCCATCATTAAATTTTAACTGCCTACCAATATGAAAAAATGGAAAATTTTGGGAGGAAAAAATCAAGTGAAAGAAATTGGAAAAATTCGAGCAAATTGAGAAACTTTTTTTAAAAATATGCCTATTATATTTCAGTCTTTTTTCCTCATTATCTAAAAAATATGTCGGAACTAATTTTTTTGAAAAAATCAAATTAATTTAAATCAAACAATTTTTCGCAATATTTTATCATACAAATGTAGGACTTCATTTGGAATAATTTCGAGAAAAAGCTCGTCAATTTTGAAAAAATTCTGTAGGTATTTATCGAATAACTTTTTTGGAATCATTTCTTTTTTCATTTTGCTTTGAATTTACAATTTTTTCGCTATATTTTACCAGGGCTTCAAGTGCTATAAATTCGACAAATATTTCATTATATCATTAATTCTTAAATTTTGAAACTTTTTTCAGAATGCGTATTCAATACGATATTGAATCCTACAAATGTATTATGTAGGGCATCAATTTTGAGGAAATTTGATATTCTCAACTTTTGAAATTGCAAAATTATTTTTGAAATCATTTTTTTTCAATTCATTTGAATTTGTGAACTTCTGGCAATATTTTATCTACAAACTTTGGGATACCCATGGCATAATTTCGAGAAAAAAAATTATCAAACAAATCATCATTTTTTTGAAGAATGAGTTATATTTAAAAATTGGAAAAAGGGGGCAAAAAAGTAGGAAATTGGAATTTTATTTTTTCATTAAAATTTGAAAAATCGAACAAAATTGAAAATAGGAATTTCTAAAAATTATTGGATGAAATGAGAAATGGCATAAACTAAGGTTTGATACCATAATTCGGAAAAATTTAAAAGTGCAAATTCTCCAAGAAAGGGTTGATTTTAAAATTGAAAAAAATTAAGTCTTGAAAAATTATGAACTGAAATAAAACTTTACTAAAATTAAGAAATTTAAAAAAAACAACAAAAAAAAACTTGAAATTGTGATTTTAATCAATATTATAATATTAATGAAAAGAGTCAGAATTTTAATGTTATTCAAAAAAGAAATGAATGATGAAAACTTAAATACCTAAATAAAAAATTTAGCGTTAAAATTTTTAAATTAGGTTTTTTAAAAAATGATTAGGTAAAAAAAAATCATGTCAATTTTTTTTTTTTTTTTTTTCTAATTGAAGAATTTAATAATAAATTAATAATTATCAGAGTTCATTATTTTTTTTTAAAATGAAGGTCATACGAATTTTACGAAATTGAGAAAGCAGAAAACTTTGAAAATTAATTAAATTACCTAGAAAATAAAAAAAATAAAAATTGACTATTGAAATTTTATTAAAATTGAAAACTTATACGTACCGAAATTTGATAGCATTAAAATTAGGAGTAAGGGACTTTTTTTAATTCAACAAAAAATAAAAAGTGTCAGAATTGAATGTTTAGATTTTTTTTTAGGAAAAATTGAACAGATGAAAAACTTTGAAAATGAGAATTTTTATATACCCATGGATTAAATTTTGAAACATTTTTGCAAAAATTGTCAATTTTTATTTTAAAACAATTACTTATAAAAAAAATTTCAAAAGAAATAAGTATTTCAAGATTTTGTTATAAAAAAATTTGCTTTTGAGCGAAACCTTAAAAAATGGCAAACATGCAAAAATTTAAAGTATCAGTTTTGAAATAAAATCTAAAAATATATATTTTTTCACTCTGAATATTTTTTTTAAAAATTTGTTATTGTATAAAATAATGTGTATAAATTTTTTTTCGATTATTTCATTTAAAAAAAATAAATTCAATTTTTATTTTGTATTTAAAGGAAATCTGAAAACATTACTATTTATCAAAATTGAGAAAAATCTGCAAAATTAGAAAAAACAAAAAATGGAAATAAAATCCTTTTGAAATTAAATTTCAAAAAAAAAAAAAAAAAAAAAACTTCACCAGTTAATAAACAAAGTTTTAAAACACGTGTATGTTTTAGAAGAAAATTGAGGAAAATATTGCGCAAAACTAAAAAAAATTAAAGAAAAATTTTTCTAAAAAAATTCTGTTCTAAAATTTTTTTTCAAAAATTTGCTTTGATGCCTGAAATAAAAATTTTAAAAATATAAATTTTTTCATATTTGACGGAAAGACGATGTTTTGAAAAAATTACTAAAGTACATGAATAATGAATTCCTCTACTTTTAAATTGAGTAGGTACATAAATATTTTGAATTGGAAAACTTTGGAAAAAAATTGTAAATTTAAATTTAGAATCAGAAAATTTTGTAGTAATAAAAAGAAAATAGGTAGGTACATAATATTTTTCAAATTAAAAAAATGAACAATACGTATGATGAATTTTAAAGATTACATACCTAGCCCCATTATTAAAAAAAATTGGAAAAAAATCTTGAAAAAATGAAAAATTTTGATAACTAAAGTTAAATACTGATTGTAAAAAATTTTAAACGAGATTTTTTTTTTTTAAATTAAAAAAATGGTGCTATAAATTGACTGGCAGAGTAAAATGTTTTACTCATGTCGTTCGAAAAAAATTGTAGAAAACTGAATAATTATTAGAAATTTTTGGAAATATTTATTTTTATTTTTTATGAATGATAAATAAAATTAGAAAATTTAAACAAACGTGACTTGAAAAAAAATTAAAAATCGAAATCTGGTGAAAGTTATGGAAAATTGAAGAAGGGTAAGAGGTAAATTATTATTTTTTTTCTTTTTCAGTTGAAAAATTGTTTTAAAAATTTTAATAAAAAATTGAAAAGTGGAAAATTTTGAAGAAATGGAAATTTTGAAAAGTCACAAAAGCCAAAAGGAAATGATTATTTACCTATAAATAGAATTTTAAAAAACTGTATTTTTAAAAAAAAAATTGAAAAAATAACAAGAAATGACAGCTGAGGGAATAAAAATATGCAATGCTAAAAAATTTTCAAGACGAATAAGTATCTAAGCATTTTTTAAATTTTTGAAAAATCCCATAAAATAAACACCATCTAGTTTCATTACTTCGATGGTAATTTAATATCGCGTCTCTTGGCTCATTTTCATTACACCCACCCCTCGTACCCCTTCCTCTGCTTCATCACCTCACCAGGCTTGGCTCAAATAACCATACCTAGGGTTGATTTGCATTCACCAGCACAAAGCTCAACTGCGCCTTATGTACCTTTGTCGATAATTGATAAAGCAAAAAAAAAAAAAGAGAAGCTCAACTCGCTGCACTCTTTTATATCGAACGCGTCACCACCCCTCGAACTTCTTTCTTTTCTTTATTCCAGCTCGTCTTGGCGTTTTATCGCGTTCATACTTGGTATTTGCTTCGTAGTTAGTACATAGAACGATGAAAGTATTAGCACATTTTTCTCCTTCCCTCCGCCCTTGCTCTCTCTCGTCGCTACGTAATCATAAGGGATAAGGTTTAACCTCATCGCATCGTACGCTCGTAAAACACCTACTTGTTATCGTCGCCTTGCCTCGCCGCACTGGAACGTTCATTGTTCGTAAATAATATGCTCGATATGTAAGTGTATTCGTGTGGTCGTACGTACTCCTAGAAAGTTGAACGTCTGAATAGAGAGAAAGAAGTCTCGGGGTCATTGAACGACAAGGGTACCTAGCTTCTGCTTCCCTCATTTCGAAGTATATACGACCGAATACGTATAGTCGAGTCGTACAATGTATAATAAAACAATGCTATGCGCTTTTCGACCAAAAAGAAAAAAAAAAGAGGAGAAAATCCATTCACATATCATACTCGTACGTAGGGACGAATGTGACGTAATTTTTCTTTATGTAGGTAAATCTGTCATACCACAGATAAGCACTAACCCCTGCTCGGTTATCGTATAATATTATGAAGTATGGGAGTGGCTAAATCCACAATAAGTAATCACATTGTAAGGGCGATCTCGTTCTTTTTTATTCATCTTCATTCTTCTTTATTATTTGTATGATTTCTTTTTTCAAACAAATTTTTTTCAAGTTTTTTTTCTGAAAACTTTGATGTTTTATTTAAAACAAATTTATTCTTTCACAAAATACTCAAAATATTTTTCATTCTACCTAGGTATTTTTTATGTTTTAATTTTTCAATTTTTTTTCAACAAGTCTGTACTGTCAGTAGCCTCAGTAAGTAGTTAAGTACTTAGCTACTTAGGTACTTACTCAATTTTGAATATTAAAATTTTAGTAAATTTGAAGAAAAATTGGAATTTATATCTACTTGAAGAAATTTAGAAATTACTCGATAAGAATTAGAAGACAAAAAAATAATGATGAAAATTATTGGAAAAATTCGAATGAGAAGTCAAGTTGCCAGTTCGGAGAAGAAATAGGAACATTCTGATGACCAATTTGAGAATGAAATCAATTGAAAATTTTATTGGAAAATGAGGGGAGATGAATGAACAATTTTCTTGAAAAAATAAAATTAAAAAAGTCGGAAAAAATTTCGGAAAAATAAACTTGATAAAAAATTTACTTGAAAGAAATTTCAAAAGAAAAATTTGAAAAAGTGTGGTAGAATTAGAACTTAGAAGTATTTTTGATGAAAAAATTTTATGAAAAATGTTTAAAAATCTAAATGAAAATTTAAAACTAAATTTAATTAACAATATTCATTAAAAATTTCATAAAATGAATTTGAAAAAATATAATGAAGATTGGTTGCATTTTGATGAAAAAATTATTATTGGCAAGTTTGAATGAAAAAATAGAAAAAATATATAATTATTTTTTTTAAAATGAGTTTTAAGTTGTTTTAAACGACAAACAGAAAAAAATTATATTTAATGAAAAATTTAATTTGAGAAAAAAATTATATTTAATGAAAAATTTAATTTGAGGAAAAAATAAGAATAAATAATTATTCGATGAGTGATGAATAATTTCTTCAAGAATTTTTTTTTTCAAAAATGGAATGAAAATTGAAAACGAAAAAAAAAAAAAATGAAAAATTTGAAGAATATAAAACTTGGAAAAATTTTAAATGTTTTATTAAATTTTATTAAGCTTGGTGGAAAAATCTCGATGTCCATTGTCCACGACAACGATTTTTCAAACAAGAATATGATATGAATTCTCGTTCGTTCATTTTGGTGATTACTTGTTGTGGATTTAGCCACTCCCATGAAGTATTAGCTGCGGAATGGAATTTGTTGGCTTGCTCAGCTCCGGCTGTGTATGCTTATTTCTGTGTGCACGTACGGTATGGTATGGTATGGTATAATGTCGATAAAAGGATACGCTGTGATTCGACCCCTAAGACTTATACGCGTTTGGCTTGGCCTTTTTTCGCAATACCATCGCATCGTCGATCCGATTAAAAACGCTTTCATCGCGTACGCAAGACCAAGCCCGCATCTTTTTAATTATCAACGTTGCCCATTACTCGCAGTTGGTACTAACGTAGCTTACCATAAATCTTCTTAAATGTTACGTACGATACGGTTTCGTTCTTTCGTTTGTCCTCTCGGTCTCATCTGTGTATTTGTGTGCGATTCTCGTATTATATTTCAGATGTATAGGTTTCTAAGTACTCGAACAAAAGGTGGTTGTGACTTGTGAGTCGATGTTCTTGCGAAAGAAGGTGAATTTTGTGGGTGGATTTTTTTTTTTGAAACGGTTTTCTTTCTTTTTATTAGATAAAACATTAAATTAATCATGACGTAGGTGTATCGAATGATTTTCAACCTTTTCTTAATTTTTTTAGCTCAATTTTTCAAAGAAAAAATAACTGATTATATTTTTAGATTTTCAATAGGTATCTTAAAATTAAAAACTTTCTTTTAATTTTTAAATGGGATATCCAAATATGTACAAATGTAGCTAAGTACCTATATTTCTGAAAACTAAGCCTATATCTTAGAGAAATTCTCAAGAAAACGATTTTGAAATAATTTTAAAAATTACGTAGATATCAAATAATATTTCAAGGTTGGTACCTAATAATCCTTTGCTTTATACGTAGGTTTGTAACCTTTGAAAACTTTCAACGATGAAAATACTGTGAAAATGTGAACCAAATTTTTTCCTTTTGGACGTAGTAATATCGTACTAAATAATCTCCCAAGACAAGTAGCTTTGCGCAAAAGAATGAAAATTTTCATTCATTTTTTACCAACCTTGAAAATTTTTTGAAAATAACGCAATAAAAAAGCGAAAAATCAATAAAGGTTCTGGAACTTTTTTTTTCTCATCAAAGGATACCACCTGAAGCGGTCACGAAGTAAATTCGAGTTTAAGCCGATTTCATTACCTTATTCGACTGAACCATTTTTGGAGATAAAAAATTTATCGATTTATTAAGGGGCAAAATTTAGTCAATTTATGCTTCATTTTTTCGCTTTGTATAGGAAGAAGTATTGATGAGTATGTTGAGGATGACTTATTTCTCAATAGATTCCCTCAAATATGAGAAGAAGGGTAAGGGTATAATCTCATTATCCAATGCACCGTTTGAAAGCTCGTGAAATTTCCTATCCGGTTACCTAAGCGCGGCCGATTTAACGAATTTTAAACTTTTCGGCACTTGTCTAAAAAAAATTGAGGTTTCAAACTTCAAAATTCAAATTACGGATAACTTCGATAACTTTTTTTCGGTTCTAACCGCACGTCTGGATTCAGAGTATAACAAATATGTAAAATTCAATTTAAAGCAACTTTTGTTTGAAATTTTTTTTTCTATCACTTTTATTTGGCAAGGAAACGCAGAAAACTGTTAAGTTGAGGCATGAAGTACGCAATCTAAAAAGTCTATGAAAAAAGTCAGGATTATCATTTTTTCCACCAATGGATCCTTTTTCACCTAATATGAGTACATCTAGACCGCATCTGCAAATTTCTTTTCAAGAAAATTTTTTGAAAAAATTTCAAAATTTTTGTTTAAAAAAAAGTTTTTAAAATTTTTTTTTGATAATTTCCATATATTTTCCAAGTAGGTCTAGGTACATATTTCTCTTGTGAGAATTTTTCTCTATTCAGTGCTCGAATTGAACCGGAATGTTACGTTTCTTAAAAAATTGAAAATCTTTCAGTTTTGTGAAAAATCAAAATTATGTTCAACTTTACCAAAATTTAAAATAAAAAAAACCTTTTTTTTAAATTTGTATTTTTACTTTTTTAGCTCTTCTCAAGTTAGAAGATAAGTGAAAACTAGGTATTTTCAAATTTTTGAAGAAAACTTTTTATTTTTTTTTGTGATTTTTTTTTTTATGTTGAAAGAAAGTTGTCATTTTTTAGGAAAATAATTATTTCAATTATTCTAAAATCTTAGTTTTTGAAGGAAAAGACAATTTTGTGAAGAAGAATATTTTTTTTTCTGGGGTAAAAATATTTCTCAAATTTTTGAGTAAAAAATCTTTCATTAAAGGAAAAAAAACACGAAGAATTTTTAAAAATATATATATTTAAAAAAAATCTTAGGTACATTTTTTTGAAGAAAAAAATTTTTATTTTGTTAAAAAAAATATAAAATCTCATTTTTAGAGAAAAACAATTGTCAATTTTTATGAGGAAATAATCTTGATTATTGTCAATTTCTGGAGAAAAAATCGTTGTTTTTATTTTGTTTAGAATGAAATCTCGTTTTTGGAGACAATTTTTTAAACTGATTTAAATTTTTTCAGAAAAAAAAGTTGGAAAAAAATGAATTTTCTGGGGAAGAAAATTTCTCAATTTTTTGAAGCAAAAGTGTTTCTCAATTTTTTTGAGAAAAAAATAGTAAAGAAATTTTCAATTTTTTTGAAATAAAAGAGTAAAAAAAATCGCTTTTTTGTTTAGGATAAAATCTACCTATTATTTTAAGAAAAATTAATTCTTTTTTTTTAGACAAAAAGTTTTACCTGCTAAGTTTTATTTGTTTGCAGAATTTTTTTCGAGATTTTTAAAAGTCTCTTGATTTTTTGTTGGAGGAAATCTCGCAACCTCATGCGAAAAACTTTGAAATTTTTTTTTCAATATTCTTGGAATAAAAAATATTTTAGGATTTATTAAGAGAAATCGATCTTATGGAAATATAAGTTTCAGAATGTCTGACCTTCTGACCAAATTTCTAAAAACCATCCAATTTTGAAGGATAGTTGAAACTTTTTTTCTTCCACTTTCATTTTAAAATGGACCCCACTCTTCAAGCAAATATATTCCGTATTGCCAAAAAAGGGTTTAAATTGGATCTTTTTTTTTTTTTTGATTGTATAATATCAAGCAGCTGGAGCAGAAAACTTGAAATTGAAATAAAATAAAGGTCTAAAATTACTCAAAATGGGAGAGAGAATAAGAGAATTAACAAAATATTCACTAATTAACAATTCAATTTGAGGGTTTGACATTATTTGGGAAAGTGCTAAACTTCGTAATTTCACTCAGTTCGAACAGAGCTCTATATTTTTTTGAAATTTCTTTTCAATGAGATTTTTGGACCAAAACATTTTTAGAAGTTTTTTTCTCTTTAAATTCTTGTTTTTATAACAAGCATTTTGTTTTTGCCTCATCAGAAATACAAATTTAAGTGCTGAATTATTCAATTTTTGATGCCGGAAAATCGATCTTTCTCTGCTTAGCAAATTAATTAGCATTTAGGATTTGAATTAGCCTTCAGCATAAAAATAATAATAATAAAAAAAATTAAAATTAAAATAATAAAATGAAAAACCAAAACCTAAATTTTTCAGTTTTAAATTTTTCAAGTTTAGTTTCAGTTTTCAGTTTTTGATTTTTCAGTTTTGATTTTTTTAGTTTCAGTTACGAAGTTACGATTTCGGTCTCAAACATTCATTTCAGTTGTTGTTGTTGTTGTTGTTTTCAATTTCAGTTTTTCCTCTTTTCAGTTTTCCATTTCTGTGTAGGAATTTGCATTAGCCTTCAGCATCAAAATCAAAAAATAAAATAAAATAAAATTTAATGAAATTTAAATTGAAAACATAAGACAGAAAAAATCATTTCAGTTGGTTTTTTTTTGTTTTTTTTTTCAATTTCAGTTTTTCCTCTTTTCATTTTTCCATTTCTGTTTAGGAATTTGCATTAGCCTTCAGCATAAAAAAAAAATGAAATTGAAATTAAAAACATGAAAAGAAAAACTGAAACTGAAAACTAAAACATAAATTTTTTTAGTTTTAGTTCCTAATTTTCCAGTTCAAGTTCCAGTTTTCAGTTTTGGATTTTTATTTTGTTTTCGTTTCTGATTTTTCAGTTTCAGTTACGATTTCGGTCTCAAAAATTCATTTCAGTTGTGTTTTTGTTTTCAATTTCAGTTTTTCCTTTTTTCATTTTTCCATCTCTGCAAGTTGTTGGATATCAACTGAATAACTAACAGTTTGATCAACATTTTAATGATCGAAATAATTATGGGTGCCTTTTTGATCACATACTTAAAGTTTAGTTAGATTTTTAACATAATTTTTGTGAAAAAAAAAGTTACTAGCTATTCATAAGAAAAAAAACAAATTTGCTCTCTATACGCTTTCTGCAGTTCAAACAAAATGAAAAGTAAGCAACTGGCGAGTAATAAATTAGAATCCGATTCGAACTTTCCAAACAAAACTGAAAATTAAAAATTCATCGATAAAGCTCGGGATTCCCAAGTTCGCAGTCAATCCTGGTCATAAAAACAATAACACATAGATGAAAAAAACAAAATTATGTAGGTATTTAAAAATTTAAAAAAAAACAAGAAAGAGGGAAAGAAAACGAGTAAAATAAAAAGTAAAAAATTATTAATCGTTTAAAATGCTAATTAGTCGCCGAAGTCGACCAACCGGTGTACGCAGTGAAAACGCGAAGGCGATGGATGAAAAAATAAAAAATAAAGTCGAAAAAAAATTACGTAAAAAGTATTAAAAAAAAAAAAAAACGTAAATAAGCAAACCGTCGCGGCGCTGTGGCGGCGATCGTAGAGACGAATGGGTTTAATGTGTGGCTGGCATGATGGTGCGGCGGTAAGTAGGAGGGGAGGTACGGTACAAGTACACAGTGGCAGAGTAAAGCTAGGTCCAGACGGTCAAATATATTTGACAATATCGGGTTTGCCAATATATGTTGTCAAATATATTGGACCGTCTGGACACACTAATTACTCTTCAAATTGCGATAGTTTGGATTTGAAGAGTAATTAAATATATTTGACGATTTTCAAGCAGTGTCTGAAAATTTTCGTATATTTAATCAAATGTGATGCAGTGCGCATGCGCAAAGTACTTTATCAGTGCCATTTTTATCATTATCAAGCCGCACGGAGAAAAATGCCCTGTAAAATTTCCAGTACAGTTTAGCAATATTTCTCAAATGCACGGTACATTCAACTGGAAATTCAGTAGAAATTACCAAAATTAAGGGTATAATACACCAGATAGTCGCTGTAAATAAAATTCTTACAATTTCTAATGAAATAAACAGCAACTTCTATTAAATTTTGTAGAAAAATTCCGTATTTTCCACTACAAAAAATGACAGACTACCCACTAATAAAATTTATCATATTTTGGTAAACTCCTTTTACTAATACAGTTATGGAGAAATTACTTGTAAACTGTGTGATAAATTACAAGACGGTTCAGTATATATTCCACAAATGAGAAGTGATAATTTTGTGCATCTTCGGTGTAGAAAAAATTATGGGTGAAATGTAACAGAAATCACCAGACAGTACAACACATTTTAATAACAGTCATATAAAAGTTATCTGTTTGTAGGACAGATAACTTTTGTGCATCTTCGGTGTAGAAAAAATTATGGGTGAAATCTAATAGAAATCACCAGACTGTACAACACATTTTGATAACAGTCATATAAAAGTTATCTGTTTGTATGACAGATAGTGTTTAGAAAGAAGGCACTATTTGAGAATTTTTCTTATGGTGAAATTTTAATGTCTCTTTGAAATTTGAATATTTCAGTACGTTAAATGTTTGGTTGAATATTGGTTTTCTCGACTGTTTTGTTTTCCATTGTACTGTGTGAATATTAAGTTCGTAATCGCGTAATTGAATTTATTACACTAAATGAGACAGCCAAAGGTATTAATCATCATTGTATCATACATGATCGAAATGTTTTCCAGACTTTCAAATGGGTTGAAATATGTCCTTTTTTTTCATCTGATGTTCTCTTCAATATTGTAACCACATTATTTTGATTAGGTTTTGATAAATTCGATTTGAGCAAAATTGAAAAAATGATTTTGTGAAAATTTTCAAAAATTTGTGTTTTTAGTAAACTTTTATAAAATTTAAAAATATGTATATAAATTTTGGAATCGAATTTGGAAATATGTATCTAGTGTTTTAAATGAAGATTTGACTACTTTTTTATTGCAAAATTTTAATCCCGTTTTGAAATTTTCTACAAGTATGATACTGATTATGATTTTCCTGAATTGGCTTTCTCATCGATTTGTTTGTTTTTAGTTTTACTATTTCAAGTTTGAAATAATATATTTGTTTGTGTTTAAAAATAAAAATTTAGATTTTGAACAACCTCATCAATGCAATTAGTTTTTGTATGCCCAAGTTTTTTTTGGTGTGTGTGTGTGTGTGCGTTTATAATTACAAGATAATCACATCCGTTGGAATGGGTTTCAGATAGATAGTGCAAAGGAGGTTTTGAAGTTTTTTGATAGAGAGGTAGCTGTGGGTGATTTTTGTGTGACCAATTCTCAGTGTTGTTATACTACTCGTAATTTTATCTGGTCTATTTAGGTGTAAGAGATTTTTCCAAAAGTATTATGATTTTTTTTTTTATGTTGAAAGAGTTTATTGGGTGTTTGTTGAGACCAGAGGTGTTGCCAGCTTGTGTATATTTTTTGGGTAAGAAAGGGTGATAGAAGTTGCATTTTACTGAATGTACAAATTTCATAGATTCAGAAAATGTGAAGAGTTCAAAATGAAAAAAGCTGCATTATATTTTATTTCAAAATTCTTGTGACAAATACAGCATTTGCAAAACCCACCAAGTCTATCTAACCTGGTTTTTGGAAATGTGTCTAGGGGTAAAAAGCCATTTTTCGGATTTTAGATGTTGTTCTTTTTTTGGTAAAAGACATCGAAAACATCTAAAATCTGAAAAATAACTTTTCATCCCTTACGATACATTTCCAAAAACCAGGTTAGATAGACTTGGCGGGTTTTACCTAACGTGCTTGCAAATGCTGTATTTCTCACAAGAATTTTGAAATAAAATGTAATGCAGCAGTTGGCAATTTTTTCCAGACTGTTTAGTAGTTTATTGGTAATTAATTACATGATAAAATGCTATCGAATTGAATGACGAAATGTTCTTCATTATTCCACCAATAATTACTAGACATAGTCTGGTAAATATTGGTGGAATAATAAAGAACATTTTGCCGTTCAATTCGATAGCATTTTATCATGTGACAAATTACCTATAATTACTAAACAGTCTGGTAAAAAATGCTATACTTTCGAGTTAGAAGTTGCAAATCTGTAGTATTATATTTTAATTACAAAATCCTTGTAATTTCTGCTCGATTTCCAATCTTGCTAACGTTTTACACAGAATAATCTATGTAGTTTTTACAGAACTTTTCTCTCCGTGCGGTAGTTTGGGTTTCTCTATTGTTTTTCCACAGAAAGTACTGATTTTTGTAATCTTGGGCGATTTTTTTTAATTTCGTAATTTTCAAATTTTCATTTGATGTCTAAAATGAGTACTAATATCAATATGAATGAATGGACTCTGCAATTTATTGCAATATATAGAGCACACGAATGTTTGTGGAAGGTTAAGTCGCCCGACAATAAGGACAAGAATAAAAAACACGTTGGTTATCTACATTTATTGGAAAAGTTTAAGGAAATTGCAGTATAAAAACTTTTGATCACTGTTATCACTGATGTTGATTAAAGTGGTGTGAAGTACAAGCGTCTATCCGCCGGACCGAGGGCTCCCTTCGGGTATCTTCGGTTTTTCTCGTTGGACTTGTGAAAATCTTTGTGTTTTTTCTCTTACGATTTACGAACGAAATATTTTTGCAGTACAACTCTGGACTTGGATTTTTTTAAAATAAAAATTCAAAATTTGTTTCAATAAAAATTCAATTTTGATTCATGATTCATTTAAATTTTTTTCTCGTTTTTGTGTCCTGTGTGCGCTTTGTATGTATACCTTAGCTGTGCAAAGTAAAGTTGATGTCTGTAATGGTCTTAGCATTGCATTATTAAAATTCTATCATTTTAAATCATTTATTTGGACTTGTTTATAATAATTATAGTAATGAAAGCAATGAAACGTTCCTTGGTAAGAAAAAAAATTTTAAATCGTGCATGTCGCCGATTTTCGTAACTCAATGAAAAGAAACTTATAACTAATAAAACCAAGAACACTTTAAAAATATCGAAAACTTAACCACGTGCGCCGCGACGGCTTGCTTATTTACGTTTTTTTTTAATACTTTTTAAAAAAATTTTCGACTTCATTTTTTACTATAATTATTATAAACAAGTCCAAATAAATGATTTAAAATGATAGAATTTTAATAATGCAATGCTAAGACCATTATAGACATCAACTTTACTTTGCACAGCTAAGGTATACATACAAAGCGCACACAGGACACAAAAACGAGAAAAAAATTTAAATGAATCATGAATCAAAATTGAATTTTTATTGAAACAAATTTTGAATTTTTATTTTAAAAAAATCCAAGTCCAGAGTTTTACTGCAAAAATATTTCGTTCGTAAATCGTAAGAGAAAAAACACAAAGATTTTTACAAGTCCAACGAGAAAAACCGAAGATACCCGAAGGGAGCCCTCGGTCCGGCGGACAGACGCTTGTGTTTGAAGTTTCGTCACTTATGACATTTGATCGTGTGGACTAGGGTGGCCCTTATTTTTCGAATTTTGGAAATGTTGTCGGGACGGGGGTCAATTGGTGACATATTGGTAGAAAATAATTCCCTATTTTTTATTTTTCCTCTAACTGAATTTTAAGCCGTTTCTCAGGGGCCCCCAAATTTGAAAAAATAGAACATTTTGAAAATTTTTGAAATTTTTTAGCAAAATGGTCATAGGGATGGTATTTCTATAAGACAAGACCATTTTCGATGATTTCTTATCTTTACCCCCCTTTTTATGGGACATAAAAAAACGTCATTTTTTACGTTTTTTAAAAAATTTGAAAAAAATGGCTACAAATTAAAAAAAAAAAAAATTGAATAAAATGGTTTCAACATACATGTTATCACCCAAAAAGGTCATTTACATTAATTTTTCACCACTGCCGTATCAGTGAGAATTTTTCAAAAACTATCAAAAATTGAAAAAAATGAGGTTCCCAAAAATGAAGGTAAGGATGAAAAATCGCCGTAAATGACCTTTTTGGGTGATAACATGTATGCTAAAAACATTTTATTCAAAAAAAAATGTTTCTTTAATTTTTAGTCATTTTTTTCAAATTTTTTAAAAAACGTAAAAAATGACGTTTTTTTTATGTCCCATGAAAAGGGGGTTAAAGATAAGAAATCATCGAAAATGGTCTTGTCTTATAGAAATACCATTCCTATGACCATTTTGCTAAATATTTTCAAAAATTTTCAAAATGTTCTATTTTTTCTATTTATTTGATTTTTTCAAATTTGGGGGCCCCTGAGAAACGGCTTAAAATTCAGTTAGAGGAAAAATAAAAAATAGGGAATTATTTTCTACCAATATGTCACCAATTGACCCCCCGTCCCGACAACATTTCCAAAATTCGAAAAATAAGGGCCACCCTAGTGTGGACACATGACAGGTGGTCAAATCCCCAATCACCATTATTTGACAATCATGATTTGACAAATATATTTGACCGTCTGGACCTAGCTTAAGAGTTATACATGGACGTCGCTAGCGGATTTGCAAGTGCCGTTGTGGGTGGGTGAGGGGGTGCGGAATAGTACGACGTCGTCGTCGCGACGTCGGAGGAAAGCTTGTAGGAGGGAGCAGCCGAGCAGCGTCGCCGTCGTCGTCGACTATGGACGGACGAACGGACGGACGGTAAAGTGTAAGTACGTGTGGCTTGGTGGGTGGAGGGGGCGAGTGGCCACCGTCGCTAGGTGGTTGTGGCGGCGTCGGCGGAGGCGGTGTACGACGACGAACAGGGGATGGTGGTGGCGAGCACTGCGATTGTGTGTGCATTGTAGTGTACCCGAGTACGTACGAGTGTACTTTGCGAACATAGTACATTGGTTCGCGAGCGATCCGCGTGGTGTACCGAAGCGCTGCCGAAGACCGGCGGAGACGCACGAGTCGGCAGTATAGCGCCGCAGAACGCAGAAACGGAAACCGTCATAGCCATTAGAATTAGATATCGGGGTTCGTGCTCGTGCGATGTCTGTGTTCGATTATGAGCAGTGTAGAACGGCTACGGCGTTACCGGCCTGTTGTGCGTTATTGTGATTTGGGCCCTTTGCCCAAAATTAATATAGTAATTATTCGCGTGTTTTTTTCGTCGCCCTCTCCTCATTTCTCTTCGCGTTCGGCGTGTTATTTTTTTCTGCTGCTGCGGCGAGTCGGCCTGTCCGACGGTTCGATTTGGTTCGCGGTGTGAAACGACGAGCGAAAATTTTTAATATAATTTAAAATATTATTTTTAATGTGTTTATACGCGACGAGTATTCATATGTTGTATTTTTTTCGTTTTTGTTGTTCGCTTTCAAAGTGACGCGGCGCCGGAGACGAATCCTACAGCGTGCTTTTGGCGGTGGCTGCCCCATCATCAACGTCGATCTCGTCAGGAAATCCAGCATCATCTTGGCTGAAATCGCTGCCCAATAATGATGGAAAAAATCCCCACGATCGCGGCGGCGGCGGCGGAGAGTGAACTACAGCACTACACACCCCATCTCAAAAAAGTGCTCAAGACATATCAGAAGAGCGCCATCAAGTCGCTGCAAGGTCCCAGCACAGTCCTCGCGACCGATGTGGTCACAGCGAAGAAAGAGCCGGCTTCGGAGTCGTCTCCCGAACTCCCCTTGGAAGCTCCTCCGCCGCCACCTGTGCCCCAAGTTCCTATCTTGTCGACGGCCGACCAAAGCGCCGAGCTTTCGGAGACGCTCATCGAAGGATATCGAATATCCTGCTTCATTATCGGCGGCGAAAAACGAATCTGTTTCGTGCAACTGCTGAGTACGGTGCTGAGGAACGTTCAAGCTTATACGATCAACAACGTCTGTACCGAGTTATTTATTAATTTTTCCTCTTGCAACTCGGAGCAATTGCTGGCGCTGAAGGCCAAAGGACTGCTGCCGGCCGAAACGCCGACCTGCGGATTGGTCACAAAGCCGGATGCCGAAAGGCTCTGTAGTGTGCTGCTGCACGAAGGAGGTGCAGCTCCGGAAGGCCTCGACAAACACAGTCAATCTTCCTTTTACGTTTATCACGAATGCTTTAGCGGTGCGAAAGGCGTGCTTTACTATGAATTTTATACCGAACAAAATTGGTGCGTGCAGTGCGTCGTCTGTCGTCGATTATTCACCCCGCAAATGTTCGTGTGCCACAGTTGCTACATGGATAAGAAACGTAATTCCATTCATACGTACATCGAGACCGGCATTTGCCATTGGGGATTCGACTCGACCAACTGGAGACTGTACATTCATGTGCTCGAGACGCAGCCCGAATACGAGAAATATACCGAGGTGCTGGACAACTTTAAAAAGAATCACCTCAAGTCCGACTTGATCAGGCTGAAAAGGAAACAGGTACGTGATGATCGAAAAAATTACATTACACCCATTACGTCGATATAGTATTCTACGTAGATTTATCGTCTCATCATCGCGAGATTACTTTACTACGCCGATTTGTTTACATCTGTGCCGGTGCTATGGTGTGTGTTTTTTCGTCTGATACCCCTCCCCTAGCCTCCCACCCGTCCATCGACCTTCGTACGTTCGCAATCTGTACGACTGCTGTACCTACCAAATACCGATAGATTCGATAAATGCACCACAAATTTCGCATCTCAGTTCTCAAATACCGGGTACGAATTGATCCGAGGGTATTGCCCTGTTTCTCTCCAGTTCCATTCGCCCTCTGTCCCTCTTCGGAATCCTTCATGGGACAGGCCGGTGGTTAGAAAATTTCATGATAAGTGGAATGAGATGGAAAATATCGAACCCTTGAGTACGAATCTGTGCTCGAAAGTTTTTTCCCTTTTGAAAGGTGCGTGAAAGTTTTGATTGTTTTGGATGTTCGATTGGAGGGTATTGACCTGCAGTCGTCTTTGCCTTCATCTTCGATGGTTCATTTTTCAACCCCCTTCGTTTTGTTCGTGAATTTAATTTTTCCATGTTTGAGCTTGATTATTTTGTAGAGTTTTGTATTTGAGTATAAATTTGAAATTTTTCCTGAAGAATTTAATGAATGCAATTTTACGACGTTTAAGACTGCCAAAAAAGTGGGAAAAATTGTAAAATTACGTAATTTTTTTTTTGAAACAATTTTAGTTTGAACAGAAGTGAAAAAAATGATCAAAATTTGATTTAAAATTTCGAAATTTTTTTTTATAAATTAGATAAATTTTTGACGCAAAGAAAAGGCAGAACAACTACCAACCAAAATTTTGAAAAATCCCTAAATCATCAAAAATTGACTAAAAAAAAAAAATGCTGCTGTTTATTGTGTTTTTATCGAAAAATGGAACAAAACTCGAATTAAACTCATTTTCAATACTTTTTATTCATTCCTCGAGAAAAAAAAATTTCAGTACTTAGTGGATAAAGGGCAATTTTTTCGAAAAATCACAATTTATTTTTGTAGCAAAAACATACAATTTTATCATATTTTCTGTTATTTTGTGAGAAATTTCAAATAATTCTAAAAAGATTGTTAGGTGGAAATGCTTTGAAAAAACTTCAAAATTTCACTTTCGAACAGTTTCTCAAACAAATCAAGATGGAAAAAACTACTTACTTTTATTTGTGTTTATTTTTGTGCGAAAAAATCTGTTTGATGTAAAGTATTGTCTTAGGTGTCTAGAGTTTGTTGTTGTTGTTGTTGTTGTTTTTGAAGAAAAAAAAACTACTTATATAAAAAAGTTAAGTAGAAAAGGAAGAGGAAAATAGTAGAAATTTTTATTTAAAATAATACCTAATGATAATTTCCTTTTCTTTTTCTTTAATTTAAAATCAATTGACCCCCCCCCCCCTCACACACACACACACACACACACATCTAACACATTATTTGGAAAAGTGAAAAGATCAAAAATTTAGGGGAAAAAGGTTGAAGTTGAAATGAAAAGTTAAATTTGGAAGAAGTGGCAAATTTAAAATTGAAAAAAAAAAAAAAAAATTCAAGATGTTTAATACAAAAATTGATGAGAATCAAACATTTGGGCAAAAATTTGAATTTGAGGTGAACACGAAAAAATTGTAAACTTCTCAAACTGTAGCAAAATTCTTTTTTTTTTCTATTAAGCCTCAAGATAAGAATTGTAAAATAGAAACAAAACAAAATTGATGTATCTAAAGATGAAAATTTGAAAAAAAATTAAATACTAAAAATTGAAATAGAATTAATATGAGGAAAAATCACAAATTCGTTGATAATTATAGAAAAAATTGATACGGAGATGAAAATTTGAATGAACAAAAAAAAATCGAAATGGGTACAAATAAAAAAATTATCATGATGAATTATTTAAATTTTGAAAAAAATGGAACTGAAAAAATAAAATTGAAATAAATTGAAAATCCAAAATTGTAAAAAATTGACAATTTTGATGAAAATTACAAATTGGAAAAAAGATTGAGAATTATTACCTATTGAAAATTGAAACATGAAACAATCTTGAAACAAACCAGAAAAATTGAAATAATGTAAAATCGAAAATAGGAAAATATTTGAAAGTTAATTTATACCTACAAAATTCAAAATTGAACGAGAATTCTATTATTGAAAAAAAATTGATATTAAAACTGAGAATTGGAAATAAAAATTTAGAAATTATTGGAGATTAAATAAAAATTTCGATTGAAGAAAAAAAATGGAAATTTATGTAAAATCGAAGGAAATCGAAAATTAATTTGAAATGAAATTGGGAATCCGAAGAGGTAATTTAAAAATCTATTAGTAGAATCTCAAATCGAAAACAGTTTCAAATTTTTATACGTATTGGTAGGTATTGAAAATCCAAAAAAATCAAAAATTAATTACGACTGAAGTTTTTAATTGGGGAAAAAATCGAATTTATGCCAATTTTGACTGAAAAATGCACTATTTTATTGTTTAGCTTTCAACTGATTTTTTTTTCTTTAATTATTATTTTGTGATTGGTTCCACACCCACCTCCATTCTTCGTCACGTTACTTATGATTTGGAAAAAATGAGTTTGAACCAATTTATAGGCAGATAACTATATTATTGATGTATTTTTTTAAAACGAATTTTCTTTTCTTTTTTTGTATAGTTACCTAATAATTTCACAATTTTTCTACAATTTTTCTACAATTTTTTTTCAGTTAAAAAACTAATCATTTTCAATGACCTGGGATACCTCATTTTTTTTTTAAATTTTAAATCGACAACAAATATATACTTACTTGAACGAAATTTGCAATTAAAAATCATATTTGGGAAATTTTTCGATTAAATACGTGTGATTTATTTTCCAAAAATTGAGGAGGGGAAAATGAATAAAAATTTGGCAAATTGACGAATCTGATGAAGAATCGTCCGCAATCCGCAACGAGTCAAACCACGAGCTTTATTCGATGTTTTTTGGTTTGAAAATCAATTCCCTTCCCCTCCCCTTCCCTCACTCTTTTCCCATCTGCAAATGCGTATTAAAAATTAAGTCGTCTAATTCCTTTGACGTGATTCAAAATTCGAATCGAAGTTCGTGGGCTGCTTTGAGTAAATTCTTACGAATAAAAATAAATAAAAATCCTAAAAATATCATTCGTGTTGATAATTCTTGTATATTGTAGCCATTAAAAACTTCCCCCAAGTCTCTGATGAAAGAGAGCCTCCTCTAAAAATATGAAAATCGTGAAACGACGAGAAATACTTGAATAGGGCTTTCTTCGTATTATGAGGTCACTTTTTCGAAATAAATTTCCATACGAGGGACCGCAAGACCCCCTTGGTCTTTCAATCATCATATCATGGTTATATTGAAGTCCATTAAATTACGTATCACCATTATATACGTACCCAATATAACTGTATAAGTCGGAGGTGGTTTTTTTTTTGAGTGATTACATACTCGAGAATTTATCCATATAATACTCCTCCGACTTAGCGAACCCTTAAATAGATCATTGGTCATCATCGATGACGTATTGTGTGGTGCTGTTGATCGTCATTTATATACTTAAGTACTTACTTACGTACGTAATTGAAAACACATAGAAAATACTCGAGAAATCGAATAAGTAATAAAATGCGAGTGAAAAGAGTAGAGGAAAATACGAGTAAAGTCACAAAAAAATTTCATTGGCGCGTACGAGATAGGTCCTCGGATGGACGCAGGGGTCGTTGTTGTATTATTTTTACGATATGATGAAACGTATTTTGATGGTGCGGCGCCCATGTCTGGGCGAGATTACCGCGATTACGACACGACGACGTCGTCCGATCGTAAAATTATAATCACGTCGAATTGTTGTTTTTGTTATTGACGTTCTTTCGGTTCGCGAAATGGCCAATATCGACCAAAATACGAGTACGTACATACATGGTGGCTCTATTTTGGACAATTTTTTTTTTCTTGATACGAAGCTTCGAGTGAAATTTCAATTGAAATTTATCGACCGGCCGGTAACTTGGGACGGCGGCGTCTTGAATCGCGACGCATCGTGTCGCCTCTCTCTCTCTCTCTCTCGCAGCGCCATTCTGCGAGCTCGTCGAAGTCGAAGTCGGGCGCCCATTCGTAACGTGTGACCTTGACGCAGTTATTTAGGCGGCGGCACGCGAACATCATCACAAGAAATTCACCTAATTAACGCGCGGTCGCCGCTGCGTCCCACTGACAACGTCGACCCGACCAAAAAATTCTCACTTTCCTATACTCGAGCGAACGTACGAACCTACGTACTTTTTTATACGACTGGCTCAGCCATCGGCAGACGTTACCATGGTATATTGGGCTGGTACTCTTTTCTTCTGGCTGTCTCGTAGGATCGTGCTAAATGCAGATGGCTTCAGCAACATGACTTCATCTTACTGCGTGAAGGACTTGAAAAATGAAAAAAAGTTTGAAACAAAATTTGTAGATTGAGATCTGAAGAATAATTTTTGTCATTATAAAAATTTCGATTGGACCCCTCCCTCTCATCTAATTTTGTGTAATAGTACATAATTATTTATATTATTCAAAATTGAAGGAAGAGGAGAAAGTGAATTCAAAATTTTTTCAAACAAAAGTTGTAGATTGAGATCTGAAGAATAATTTTGGTCATTATAAAAATTTTGATTGTACCCCTCCCTCTCGTCTAATTTTGTATAATACACGTAAATACTTATATTATTAAAAATTGGAGGAGAGGAAGAGGCTCAATTGAAAATTTTTTCAAACAAAAATTGTGAAATGAGATCTTGGGAAATACTTTTGGCCATTTTAAAAATTTCAATTGGACCCCTCTCTCTTCTAATCTTCATTTTTCACAATCACAATACTACATAAATACTTATTATTCGAAATTGGAGGGGTGTGAGGGGTGCAATCAAAATTTTTGTAAGGATCAAAATTATTCTCAGAATCTTAATCTACAACTTTTGTTTGAAAAAATTTTCGATTGACCCTCTCCCTCTCCTCCCATTCAGAATAATATAAGTATTGATGTAGTATTAAAATTATACGAGATGGAGGGGTCCAATCAAAATTTTTATAATGACCAAAATTATTCCTCAGATCTCAATCTACAACTTTTGTTTCAAACATTTTTCAATTAAGCCCCTCCCTTCCCTATAAATCACATCACTTTCATTTTTGTAGAAAATTATTTCAAGTCCTTCATAATGATCTGCATTTAGCAAGATCATGTCTGGTCTGATGCTCTCTTAGGTTTCGTTCGCGAATGAATCAAGTACTCTAGAAGCCCAGGCAGAGGCAGAGGCACCCACAGAGTGAGGAACAGAGAGGCACGTACTCGTACATCGTACATCGAGCGTAAATATATATATTTTTTACGTGGATAATTAACGGGGCCAAACCAATGGTTATAAGACAGTTCGCCAATGTACGCGAGTAATTACCCAGAATCGTTACTGTCAGCGTAATTGACGTATATATTATCCGTCTGTCTACGATGTTCGACATAATCGTAAAGTATCACCTTTTTTTACGTGTTCTCTGTTCTTATTCTTCTTCAATACCTCACACAAGCTGGTCGGTGTGTGCAGGTTCAAGTTGAATGACTATATATCGACGATATACTCGTACTTAGTCGAGTATTAGTACGCGAAGCTAGGAAAATAAGAGCCATCGAACAAGGAACGGAAACGGGTTATTTAATGGTAATGGTATCGACGAGACGATGATTATATTGCCATTCGATTTGCTTCGCCATCACCCATCATCGTGTTCGAATATCGATTAGTGTGTGTGTTGTAGAATTACGACGACGAATTAATTAGTTTTTTTTTTGCCTCAGTGTATATTTTACGATCGATCGATGGCGAACGATCTTATCGAAGAGGTGATTAAATTTAGATTACGAAGTGTTGAATCGATACTTACTTACATAAATAAGCTGACAATTAGGAATTGAAGTGTGCTAATACGTGTCTGGAATAATTTCTGATGGGTCGAGAGTGGGAGTTGAAGGAGCACGTGTTTTGAGAAGTGGACAATTTTTTCAAGCAGTGAGGAGAGACACTTGTGAAGTATAAATTTGCAATTTTGTCGATTAATTTGATTTATCGAATTTCTGTCGAGATATTGAATTAATAAAAATTCCAAAAATTAATAATTATTTTTACATAAAAGTTGGTAATTGAAGAAAATTGAGATGAGTACGAAAAATTGAAAATTTTAAGAAAAGAAATGCATTAAAAAATGAAAATTTTAGAAATTTTATTTGAAAAAAATTGCTGCTTGCTTGAAAATTGAAAATTTCAATTTTGAAAATGTGAGGAGTAATGGTGGAAAAAATTCTAAAAATAGGGAAAAATGAATTGAAAATTTCAAAAATTGGACTAATTGAAAATTTGAAATATTATCGAAATTGAAAAATCCATTTATAATTGATTCATTTCGATCAGTTCAACAACCTTACCACATTTGAGACTGGTTCCTGATTTCAGTCTTCTTGACTCGTAAGTACTTGAAAATGTTGGAAAATAGATAAATGATAAAAATTTAAAAAAATTGAAGAATTTAAGAGAATGATTTCGGAAAAATTCTGAAAAAAATCAAAAATTGACCATTGAAATTTTTAATACCAATTTGTTGAAAAAACTCAGAAAATTTTCTGACGACTATAATAAAATTTTTAAAAGTTGAAAATTGAGATAATACGTACGTACCTTATAAGTGGAAAAAAAGGAAAAATTCTATTTTTAAAAATTGGGGAAAATTTTGATCAATTGAAATTGAAAAAATCGATCAATTAACCAAATTCGAGGAAAAAATCATCACAAAAATACTTTTGTCTTTTTATCAAAATTTAAAAAAATGATTGATTTATAATTTTTTTCTACTTTGATTAATCGATCAGTTTTTCATTTTCATTTATTCGACCAATTCTCTCTATTTCATTATACGTAAATCGACCAATTTTTCGATTTTAATTGATTGATTCATTTTTTATTTCGAAAAATTTACCAAGTTTTAACTTCTATAAAAATTAATGTGCTAATTTTTTCATTTTTTTTTCACTGCGCTTTATCAATCAATTTTATCAATTTCAAGTAATAGACCAGTTTTCTTATTTTTTGATTGATCGATTTATTTTTCATTATGAGAAATTAATTTAATTTTCAATTTTGATTTATCGGTCAATTTTTATACTTTATTTTTACTTCAAATTCGACTAATTCTCTGAATTGCAGTAAATCGACCTATCTTTTGATTTTAATTATTCGATTAAATCGACTAATTTTCAACTTTGATAAATAAAGCAATTTTTTCATTTTTTTTTTTTTTTTTTTTTTTTTTAATTGATTAATTTAATGAACCAACCAATTTTTTGATTTTGATTGCTCGATTTTTTCATTTCGAGAAATCGACTAATTTCAACTTTAATAAATGAACCTTTTTTCTCAACTTTGGTTAATCGATCAATTCTATCAATTTCTATGAATCGACCAATTTTACAATTTTGATTGATCGATTTTCAGAAATCGTCCAATTTTCGACCCATGATTTTTTTTTCACTTTGTATATTGATCAATTTTATTTCTATCAGTTTCAATTTTAATCAATCAATTTATTTTTAATTTTCAGTTTTGATAAATTGACCAATTTTTCGATTTTTTATTTGAGAAATATATGACCAATTTCAAGGAATCGACCAATTTTTCAATTATTTTGATTAATCGATTTATTTGTGATTTCCAGAATTCGACCAATTTTCGATTCCGTTTAATCACCAATTTTCCATGATTTTTTTTCTTCACTTTTGTTAATTGATCAATTGTATTTTTATCAGTTTTAATGAATCGACCAATTTTTCGATTTTTATTGATCGATTGATTTATGAATTGATTTTTTCATTACCAGAAATTGACAAGTTTCGAACCTAGATAGATGAACTAATTTTTTTCATAATTTTTTTTTCCACTTGATTATTTGATCACGTGCTATCAATTTCAATGAATCGACCAATTTTTTATGATTTTTTTTTTTTTACCTTGGTCTTACTTTTGTTGTTTGATCAACTCTTTTAATTTCAGTAAATCGATCAATTTTTTGATTTTAATTGATCGATTTATATTTCATTTCGAGAAATATGGTTCGTTGTCTGTTGAATCAATTTTCTCAATTTCAATCAATAAAATATTTTTTAAATTTCAGTTGTTCGATTCCTTTCATATTGTGTATTTTTTTTCGCTTATGGTCGATTGATTAATTTTATCAATTTCTCCATCAATTTTTTTTTATGATTTATTGTTTGATTTTGGTCAATAAAATTGATAAATTCTCTCAATTTCAATTACTCGAAATATTTTTTCATTATAATAAATGAAGGATTTTTTTGAAGATTTTTATTCTTCGATTTTGGTTAATTGATGGATTCTCTCGATTTCGATGTGATACAAGGCCTCAAGTAGTAGGTATCTGTTTTGTACATTCAAAATTCCATTTTCAAAAGACGAAAAGAGTGAGTTATCTTCTCTTGCTTCAAATTATAAAATCAATTCAATTCAATGGAAGTGTTCTTCGAAGTAAATTTTTTTCTAAACGGTTTCATTTCAGAGGTGTTTCAATTTACGTGGACGGACTCGCATTCACATTGACCGGTGCGAGGGTATAAACCCGACGAGGGCACGCACATATTACGTAGGCAGCTTGTAATAATTAATAACCTATTACCTGGCTATCTAATCATAATAAGAGGAAACGAAGGCACGCTTTACGCACTCTTGAAGGTGAAGTGTATAGGCCGACGAGCGATGGCGATAAGAGATAACGCTGCAGTTACTCGCGTATAAGCATAAAATCTTCCTGGTTTAAGAAGACTGTGCGTCGCTTAGGTCGTGTCGAGTCCGTTTTTGGCGAACGTCCTTGCGGGTAATTACCGAGCCTGCAAAGCAGCTCGCCAAAAGGGAAGCAATCGCAATCGGTTCGATACGTATGGCCAAGCCTGTCGACTTCCAACGACCCCGATTGATTTACCGCTGACTGCTCGTGCTCCGCCATTGCTGTGCAGATCTGCAGAACGAACCGCGAAAGGAAAAAGAAGAAAAATCACGACGCGACGCGACACCACTCTCGGCTCAGACAAGCACGAAGCCAGCAGCATCAGCAGAACCGCAGCACAGCCGTCGTCGACCTTGTTTATTCGCTCGTCTTCTCGAGTCAGCGATAAGATATTGACAACGTCAGCGACAGACAGACGGATGGTGATGCTGATGATGGTGGGTTTCCATTTCCATCTCGTAGTACTCCCATTGTACGTCTGTGTGTGCAAGTGTACGTAGTATACTCTGGTTCACGTACTATAATGTAACCTGATGCAGCCTCCGTCGATGCATCGGTATCTCGCCTCTGCCTCTTTCGCTTCGGTTCGGTTCGCTTCAACCGTACATAAGGTCGTGCCTGGGCCGAGCCCAGCCAAGCTGCGCCGCGCCGCATTATGCAATCGTTGCGATATCGCGTCTGTCTATCCGTCTTTATCACGAGCAGCGTATCTCTTCTCTTGTCTCGGGAATACCTAACCGGTATATCCGTGCTTCTCTCATTCCATTTCCATATCTTCTCTTCGTCTTCTGCCAGAGATAGATATATCGTCGCGTGTTTCAACCATAGCCGCACCTCTTCCCTTCACAGTCTCCTCATCTCATCGGTACATAGAAGTGCATACTGCGTCTCTCTCTCTCTCTCTCTCGCTGATTAATATCCAAGAACGTGAGCGCCGATTGTATTGTTTTCCAAGTACATACAGTACTCGTACTTACTTTATGCAGCATTCGAACCGAGTCACCGTCACCGCCGCCGCCATCGACGCGACGCCTCCGGCCCCACTGCCCCGTCGGCCATCGGGCCACCTGCGACCAGTCGATAAGACGTGAACTGGTATCACAGCAGAAGGCGGTGTAGAGCTAATTTAGAAACCAGTTTACGCCGTCGTCGACGTCGTCTCTCGTATACAAAAATTCTAGGAAAAAAATTGCATTCTGATTGCAGGCCAGGCCAGACCAGCCGAGCCTAGGTAGATTTTCGAATAAATATAAGAGTTGCACGAGTTGAGTCCAACTCTCACGCCATGCCATCAGTACTCGTTTTATTTTTATTTGTATTTTGACGGGCAGAGAAAATCCGTTTCTTTATTTGTTTGCGTAAAAAATTCCTTACTCAGATTTATCGTGTCTGTGTCTACCAGTCGCGCCGGCCGGAAAATTTATACGGGGCCGGGAGGTAGAAGGGGGAACTCACCAGACACCGGACGGCGCGACTGTCGAGGTCGTTTGAAAAATTGCAAGGTTTTCGCGAACGTCTGGTGAAAATGCAGTGGAAGTTTATGGCGAAGGAAGATAGAGTTGTTTTGATTTTATTTGGTTCAATGATCGATTACCTCAATTTTGATAAATCAATCTTTTTTTATAGATTTTTTGAGTTGATTTTTTCATTTTGAAAAATCGAGCAATTTTTTGATCGAGTTTTGTTAATTGATCAATTTCAACTAATTTCGATAATTCGACCAATTTTTCGATTCCAATTCACCAATTTATTTTTCATTTCGTAAAAATAATTGACCAGTTCTTGACTATTTTTTTTTCTTCGACTTTGATCATTCGATCAATTTTCTCAATTTCGATGAATCGATCAATTTTTGATTTTGGTGTGTCGATATTTTATAGTAACAATTTATTTTTTTCATGATTTTTGAAAAATTTTCCCAAAATTTGGAAAAAAAATTTCTTCACATTCTCGTAACTGAAATAAAAATAAAAATTTGTTTTAATTTCGATTTTGATTGATCGCGAAATTGAAAACGTTTTTTTTTTTTTTTTTCAACGAAATTCCCACACGGTTGGGTTAGATTTAGTTAGATCGAGTTAGGTTAGGTTGGAAGTTTTTGGGGTATTTTGTCAGACATTATAAAACGGAAATTTAAAAAAAAAAGTGATGACTTTAGACGTCAGTCATTTTGAACTTGAAAATTTTTTTAAACATTGATGATTTTTAGACATTTTATAGACATTCCAAAGCTTGAAAAAAAAATTAAAATTTGATGAATTTCAGTCATTTTCCATTTCAGAAATGGAATGACTTTTATTTTCAAAATTGGGTGACAAAAAAATTCCTATGGAAATTTTTTAAAATTGAAAAATAATTTTATTAGGGGATTAAATTTTCGTCGTGCGGAGTTTTTTTCCCACTCAAAATTGAATGATTTTTAGACAATTTGTCAGACACTGTGAAACTTGGAAAATTTTTTATAAAAACATTGATGATATTATTTTATTTATTTTTTTCAATTTTTGCGTTTTCATGGAAATTGAGTTAGGTTACGTTAGGTTGGCATTGGCGAGTTTAATTTCCCCTAAGACTTTAATGTAATATTCCAAAGCATCAAAATTCCAAAAAAAAAAAAAAAAAGTAAAGAACAATTTTTGGTATTTTTTTAGACATTAAAAACTTCATTTTTTTAAATTTGATGATTTGTAGATTTTTTGTAAAATATTTTAAGACTTGAAAAATTTATTGATTTTTTTTTTTTTTTAATTTTATACTTATTGCTCTTTGCTTAAGATTTTTTTTAAATTTTCAATTTTTTGTTTCGATAAATCGACTAATTTTCGCTTTCAATTATCTATCAATTTTGTTGATGATTTATTGTTGTACTTTGGTCCATGGATCAATTCTCTTCAATAAATCGACCCATTTTTCAATTTTGATTTATCGATTTATTTTCATTTCAATAAATTCATCAATTTTTCGATTTTAGCGAATTAATCAATTTTTTGACGAATATCTTCATTTGCCTTTGATTGATTATTCAATCCTTCTCTCACTTTCGATAAATCGATCAATTATTTTTCGATTTTAGCGAATTAATATTTTTTTTAAATGAACTTTTTGCCTTTGTTTAATCTTTTAGTTTTTTCAATCAATTTTGATAAATTGACCAATTTCTCAGTTTTGATGTTTTTTTTTTTTTTTTTTTTTTCATTTTTTCATTTTAACAAATCCATCAATTTTTTTTTTACTTTGACGAATTGATCTAACTTTACATATTTTATTGATAATTTTTTTTCCATGCCTTTGGTTAATTGATGAATTCTCCCAATTTTAATGAATTGGCCAACTCTTCTATTTTGATAAATGAGATAATTTTTGTTGATTTGTTTTCTTCGATTCGGGTTAATCGACCCATTCCCTCATTTCCGATAAATTGGCCAATTTTTACATTCTGATGTATCGATTTATTTTTGAATTGATGAATAAAGATTTTACTGAGCCAGTCGATTTCTCGATCATAGTGTTTAAATTTTAATCCATTTTTTTAATTCAAAAACTCAATTGTCTCGTTGTTGCAGAATTTCCCACTTTTTCCTAATACTGATTTTTTTTCTCGATGCTCAAATTTTTTTTTCGAATTTTGAATTTTGAAATTTTTCGATCGAGAAAGGAAATAGAAAAATTAAATTATATTATTTATAGAAAATAATAGGACATTTTTGCTTTGCAGAGAAATCACTCCTTTCCTCTCTTGACCTTCAAATTTTTTTTCTGTCTAAACCACGATAAATGTGGCTTTGATGGATTTTGACTTTTGAGACCGAACTGATCGTATATATTACGATACGAAATTGAATAAAATTACAAAATCTGCATAAATATTATCTCTTTCAAGTTATAAGGTCATTTTAACAACCCCTGCGGGTCCCTCTCGCCTTTTTTTTCTATTTCCTCCGCCTTCGTTGTCTCAGTATAATTTTAATTAGAGACTGCCGATACTATAAACGCGGTACGAAAATCGAGTCATTAAATAGCGAATACTTATTTTTCTTGGCAGATTACTCGATCGTTATTTTGAAGTGAGTAAGGTAGAGCAGCGCATTACCGTAGAGGGTGCATGAGGGTGGGGGACTAACTAAGATTTTTTTCTTTGTGATTCACGATGCATCGGGCAGCTCTACGCGAAGCGAAGGTTCGGCCTTCAAAATACGACATTTTTTTCTCTTCGTTATAGCGATTCCATTCGTATGCACGATGCTGTGCATAAATTGCGATATGAACGTCGCAGCAGAAGACAAAGAAGCCGACGACGGTGGCGGTGCATATAGTTGTAGTGCGAAGGCTACAGAGTGCAGATGGGTGAGAGAGGCCGAAGGAGACGATATATACCCGTAAGTCGAGACACTTGCGATTATAATTTGCAACGGAAAAGAATAAGAAAAAAAAAAACTAAAAAGGCAGCAGCAGCGTTAGAAAATCCTTGAAAAACGCGCTTGCTTGGTCCAAGGCATATAGAATTTATGGTAATTGTTCGTAATATGTACGAGATGCACATTGCACGTCCGATGGTGGATTGGTGGGTGCCACACGATGATGCCCTGAGGCAGCAGCGGCCACAATGGAGGGTGGTGGGTTTTCTATTGCACCATCTACTCCTAGGTATATATGGTCTGTAGGTACATATTTTACCATGCACGAGTGTTATTAGGTGTATTATTATGATACGGTCGAGTGTAGGTATTCTGCATGCAGTTCTGGTCTAGGTACAGTCGTGCATCCGAGGACCCCCATCTTGGTACGCAGGCGTGCTTGCTCTTTTTCCCCGTACATAGACTGAGCGCATGTCAAGGTGACATTAACTGGCCGATGTGCACTTGGAGTTGTGCAGCCTCTGGCCTGGGCCTGGGCCGAGGGTTTGCTTCGATTGAGTCGAGTCGGTCTCTCTGTGTTCGCGGCTCGGGCTCTGTAAGTAGATGTATCGATGTCGACGTACGTGTCTCTGTGGCGACAATACAGTACGTTGAGAATAATCGATGTCGATGTCGATGTTTACTCGTGTGAGAGTGTAGTTCTTCTACTGTAAAGAGTGCAAAGTACGACGACATAGAATAATGCATACGTACACGCGCGCGTATTATATACCTGACGACGATGGCTGGCTGGGCATGCAGGAGGCAGAGAGAGAGGATTGTGAGACTGCGACGACGACAACCTTAATTTAGCTCGTCGCAATGTCCACCACACCACACCACACACCACAACGATGTGCACATAGAGCAGAGTACAGAGTACAGAGTACATACACAATGAAACACGAATCGAATCTCTCTATACGTGCACGTAGACGTGTCAACGGTATGGTACTCGCGACTAGGATCGTATATATCATATCATTATATGGATACATCGTACAATTGTTGGCGCGTTTCCTCTTTCCAATATCCCTCCAGCGGCTGGAAATATGACTAGAAAGAGCGCAGAGAGGATGTGCAAACGAGCTGGACGAATAGCCCGAGTCCGAGTCGGACACTGACTCGAAACCCAACAACACAGACTTCAATGGAGAGTGGATAACGCGAATAGCCTGGAACGTAATCGCCGATGGCGATGGCGTCTCGAAATGCTGCGCGTAACCGAAACCGAGGTTCGTTAACCTCTATGTACTCTTATTACGTCGTCGTCGTCACCGCCACCACCGCCGTTGAGCTTTGCGACCTTATAATCGATGTGATACGATGTGGGGGCGGGACCGGTGATAGAGGAGATGCAGAATGTGGAGATGTACCTGGAGTTGAGGGTTTTTTTTACGAATGTTTGATGTGGATGGTGCAATTTTAGGATTGATATTGTCTCAGTTTTTTCTAAAAATTTTCCAAGTTTCATAGTGTCCATTAATTGAAGTCGTAGGAAAAAAGTTCATGAAAAATTGGCCAATTCATCGAAATTAAAAATTTGGTCGATTAATCAAAATTGAGAAAAAATATCAGAAAATTGGTTGATTCTTCAAAAGTCAAATCGAAAATAAATCGATACATCGGAACATAAAAATTTGACAATTCACCGAAAATGAGAGAATGGGTCGATTAACCCGAGTCGAAGAAAACAAATCAACAAAATATTGGTTCAATCTTCAAAATAGAAAAATTGGTCGATTCATCTTAATTGGGAGAATTCGTAAATTAACCAAGGGCATAAGATAAAATTGATCAATTCGTCAAAATCAAAAAATTGGTCAATTTATAAAAAAAAATTACATAACAAAAAATTGGAAAGTGTGGAAAAAATTCTAGTCTAAAACCGTATTAAAAAAGTACACTCGATTAAGATAGGTGAACTTCCCTTGTCTTCAGATTTATTCTGATATCTGAGGACAGAGGCATTTCATCCATCTTAATCGGAGGTACCCTTTTTATTACTGTAGAATAAAAAAATTCAAAAATTATTTTTATTTTTTTGGAACAAAAAAAATACACTATTTTTGGAACAATAGAAATCCATTTTTTTGAAATAAGAAAAATCCATTTTTTGAAATAAGAAAAATCCTTATTTTGAAATAAGAAAAATTTATTTTTTAAAATGAGAATTTTTTTGAAATTGAAAAAAAATTTTGGATCGAAAAAATTTTAATTTTTTGAAATAAATGATTTCCATTTTTGGAATGATTTTTAAAAAAAAAATTGGGATTGAAAAATTTTCCATTTTTGGATTTTAAAATATTCATTTTTTTAAATTGAAATTTTTTAATTTTTTTGGATTAAAAAGTCCCCATTTTTTTAAAATTAAAAATGCCAATTTTTTCAAAATGAAAAAATCCATTTTCTGCCATGAAAAATTCCATTTTCTGGTATGAAAAATTCCATTTTTTGAAATTAAAAAATTCTTTTTTTTGAAATGGAAAAACTCCAATAATTTGTAATAAAAAAATTCTATTTTTTTGAAATAAAAAATTCCATTTTTTTGGAATAGAAGATTCCATTTTTTGGAATAAAAAAATATAATTTTTTTGGATTGAAAAATTTCAATTTTTTTGGATTGAAAAATTTCAATTTTTGGAACAAATTTTTTTTCATTTTTTGGATTAAAAAATTTTCATTTTTTCTATTGAAAAATTCCCATTTTTTCAAAATAAATTTAAGAATTAAAGAATTTTTTTTTTTAAAATTGAAAAAATTTCCACTTTTTGGAATGAATAATTTCCTATTTTTTTGGAATTTTTTGAGGGGATTTAGAAAAGAGTGGTTCCGTGGGTCTGATTCATGTGTACTTTTTTCATGTTGAATAGTTCATTGTTCTAAGCCTTTCTGTGGAAAAAAGTTTTATTTCCAATTTTACCAGTTAAAAGGTCGTTTTTTTCTAATGCTCTTCAAAATTTAAAAATATAATTTGAAAATGGCGGACCCAAGTAAAATTTACTAAGTAAGTATTTAATATCATTTTTCAACACACAAAAAAAAATCTTTCAAAAAAATTGAAAACCCCTCATGTCTTTTCCGGCGAAAGACTCAGGAAAACTCAAACTAAATTGGGATTGAAATTCAGGAAAAAGTGGCTCATAAAATTCACTCGAAAAAAATTTCAAAACAGCTCTCAAGTAACTTAGCTTCACTTTACTTAGAGAAAAAAGATGCGAGTTAGGTACGTCGAAGGGGGTAAAAAAAAAAGAAAAAGAAAAGAAAAGAAAAAATGTGCCAAGCGTGTAATGTTGCCAGCCAAGTATTTCATGGTCTTATAGTTTGAAGAGAGTTTCGGCCGCGTTGTAAAAATGACATAAACGTTTTCTACTCTTATAAAATATACCAGAGCCAAGTTTTATTCGTATATAGTCGAGTACGCCAAAGAGAAAAAAAATGCGAGAGAGAGAGATAGAGAAGGAGATATTATGATAATGATGCTGGTGGTGATGATGATGACGATGACGATAAAGAAGAGAAAAAAAATTTCGAGCTAACCGCACTTCGCTCGTTGTCGTTTTTCTCCCCGTTGTTTGTTTCTCGGTCGCCCATTTGGAATTATTATTAATCGCGTAATCGACCTAATCATTTTTATATTAGGTATCCCTGCGCGGGCTTTCGGCACTGAGTCGGTCGCAAAGAGAGGAATTTTTCAGAGAAGACCGACATCGACACGTCGCGCTCGTCGTCGTCAATGAGTCGCCCATTTTTTTGTCACAATGATCGTTATTTTATTAAGTGATCCGCTCGCTTTCTGCTTGTTGTGGGCACCCTTCACAGATGTCAAAAGTAGCGAAGATGATTTTTTTCGCGTACGTATTTTTACGACATCGTCGCCTCCGCCGTTGAAGCGAAGTCCTTCTTCTCTCGTTGTCGTTCACGGTAAACGCTTCTCAATGCCAAATTCGTATTATTATCACTTTTATGCGTGAATGAATTCGCTTTCTTTACCGAAAATAAGTATATCTTGTATTTGGCCCTGTGAGCGATTCGCATTCGCAGCCGGTCTCCGGTATTGCGTACTGGAAATGCGAAATGTGCCTGTGCGAGTGAGTCTGGGTGTGACAGGCGAGAAGAATTTAAGATAAAATTATAACTCCGAGGTGAAGTTCGAACCACTACATGCAGCATCCATTCTATTCCATCGCTTATTCCGAAAATACCTACTGTATTTCTTTTTCGCACGAGCCCTGCAGTTTTGTTGTTTGTTTTGTTTCAAATCGATCGGAAACGATGGTTTGTTTACGCTCGATTTGCCAAAAAGGAGTGTTTATTTCGCGGACGAATTGTTAGCGTAATTGAATTAACTCGCGGGAACCGCCAGAGTTGGTGAACTGATTTTTTTCAATTCTTCAGTGGGGTTTATTTTGGCCTAATTACGTCGAGGGATATCAATATTACCACTTTTGAATTTTAAAAAAAAATCTTAAGATATTTTTAAAAATTCTACTCAATTTTTTAATTTTTTTTAGTTGGTTCTAGGTATAAAAATAAAAATAAAAATTGAAGAAAATATGTTCAAACACTATTTTGTTGAATTTATGTTCGGAATTATTTTTCATTCACCAATATTTAGGAAAATAGTAGCATAAGACCCAAATTTTCAAGACAAATGAGCTTATTGGCCAAAATAGCAAATAATCACCACCCCCATCGCAAAAAAATTATTCCATTTTTTAATGAGAGAAAGTCATTTTAAAAAAATTCAAAAGTGATTTTTCTTCTTTTTTTTTTAATTTTTTCAAAATTTTTCTGGAAAAATTTCAAAAATTCAAAAAAATCTAAATTGTTCTAAATTGGAATTTTTCTAAACTTCAATTTTAAAACAAATTTTGAAAATTTCGTTCAATTTTTTCCCAATTTTTTCAAAAAATGTTGTTTCTTTTTTTAATTCTGCGGAAAACGTTTAAAAATTCTTCAAACAATATTTTTTCAGGCATAATATTTCTGTTTTTAATTTTTCGCGAAGAAACAGCTCACCAAAATTGCAAGTTAACACCCCTCCCCTCCCCATCTCATATTTTCAATTTTTTTATTGAAAGAAAAACACCTATTTTGAAGTGTCTGGAAAAAAATCTAAAATTATCAAAAGTTTGAAATTACGTAATATCTTCAATTTTGAAAACACTTTTTTTTGCAGTTTTGTCCAAACGAATTTTTTCAGAATTGATTATTTTCGAATGTGTTTGAATAACTATTTTGTAAATTTTATTCAAAATTGACTTTTTCCTCAAACTGTATTTTTAAAATTTTATTCAAAACCAATTTTTTGGAAATTTCATTGAATAACTAACAATTTTGTATCTATATATTTTTTTTAAGATTGAATTTTAAAATTTCAATTAAAAATCCATTTTCTTTTAAATTTTTTTCAAAATTGAATTTTCCAAGAAAAAAGTTCAAATTATTTTTAAAAAAATTGTCCAAGTTTTTTTTTGGAGTGTTTTTAATTTCAATGAATGTTTTACTGGACAACAATTTTCTTCTTCTTCTTTTTTTTGATCTGTGATCTGTACCTAATTGAATTTTTGAAAAATTTCCCATATTTTTAAAATTTTATTTGAACCTAATTTCTTTGTAAATTAGTTCAAAAATAATTTTTTTCGAAACATAATTTGTTTGATCATGGATTTTTGTACGTAATTTTTCTCAAAATTTTATTTCGAAAATTTTATTCGAATTGATATTCTCCAAAAATTTGTTGTTTTTCATTTTTTTTTTTTAAATGTAAAAAAATTGTGTTTTTTTTTCTAAATTTTTCCTAGAATTGAATTTTTATGTAAAAAGTGTTTTTCTTGCGTGTGTTTGTTTCTTCAATTTTGTAAATTTCCAAAGGGCCCCTGGCTTTGATTTTTTTTTCAGTTCTCTAAAAAATTGCAATTTTTGTTGAAAAATAATTTTTTGGAAGTTTTGTTCAATTATTTTTTTTAGTGATTTTTGTATTTTTTCTCAAAATTGAATTTCAAAAATTCAACTCGAATTCATATTTTCGAAATTTGGTAATTTTTTCATGATTTTTTTTAAATTAAAAAAATTCTTTCAAACAATTTTTTCTTAATTTTGCCCGGAATCGAATTTTTATGTGATAATGAAGTGTTTTTCTTATTTTTTTTTTTCAATATTGTAATTTTTCAAAGAGTTCACTGCTTTGGATTTTTTTTAATTCACTAAAAATTTACAATTATTTTATGAAATTTTTAAAGAATTCTTGAAAATAAGCTTTTGACGAGTACATTATAAATCACATACTCTTCCAGTATGCCAATAATTTCTCCCTGCAGAATAATATCATGTACTCGAATCTCATTCAGTCGACGCCACGACGACGACGGCCATAACCAAGTGCGAAAAATAATCTGAAACTAAAAAATTGCGATATTCTATTAATACACTCGATACTCCTCCAAATTCGCTCGCAAAGCTCAAGTCGATAACCTTTTTTTTAAACGGGAATGAACGTAAAGTACGACGTCGTCGTCGTCGTCGTAGTCGTTAATATAATTGCATTCTTTATCGTGGACGTTATCGTCGCTTGCAATAATAATAGTCTGTATTAAATAAGCGATTGGTACTGCGACTGACAAAAAAAGAAAAAAGAAAAAGGTAACGTATTGTGAATGCGCCGTCAACTTCGTCTGCACTGAGCCACAGCACGATAAACGATGCAATTTACCATAACTTTGACCCGTAATAAATTGGCGTCTGTTAACGAGTATCGTATAGTCGTCGTCGTGGTCGCTTATCAGTAATTCAATCCGACGATAAGCTACTGCTAACCTTGAATTTTTTTTTTGTTCGTGATCGTCTGACTCTCCAATCCAATACACGAGAATGAGAATTATATATGATGTGTTAAAAGTTATAATGTAATTGTACTTGGCTAATCTGTACCGAGAACCGAGAGCTATAGGTACGAGTATTTAATTATGGCACGTTTTCGAGAGGATTCCCCTTCCTCCTGTGATGTTTCCATCGTACGTATTTCACGTTAGTCTACGATTAATTAATACCTTGGGGCTCGGAGATAAGATGATTTTGCTGTCTGGTGGAATCTTTTCATGGATATGCCTGCGGAACGTGTACAGTGCGTGTTTCGCTAAAGTTAGCTGAATTTGTTGTACATTGTGCGTGTGTAAGTTGTAAGTTCGTATAGTCGAATGTATCTGAAAGATGAGCTCGGAGTGAACGGGTCAATTGGGTGCGTTCGTTTAATAATCGTACGAGTAAGTACTGTACGAGCAGAAGCAGGAAAATGAGAAGAGAGCATCATGCTTTATTTTATACGAAACAGAGACCAAGTGATGATTGCGTAAAGAAGGTTTCGTGTGGCATGGCAGTGGCTGGCTGTGGCTGTGTGTGGAGATGGGGATGGGGGGATGATTACGTACGCACTCGCAGATGTACCAGTATGTACTTAAGAGTACGTACGTTTAGCTCTGTTTAGTTACTTACGTACGTATACGTATTTGTACTCTTCAATGAGGAAGTAAAACTGACGTGAGCGAGAGAGAAGGAGCAAGATTGGCGGCGGTAATAGAGTTCCAAACAGCTAGGAACGCGGACGATGCTTTTAATTGGAGAATCTACCGGGATGTGGGACGTTTCAAAATTTTTATTATGATGTCTTTATATAAGTTATGTACGGTACGTAGTCGTCGTATAGACGCACCGATGTACATTATTTTATAGCGTAGACGAGAGAGGTTATGGAATAGTGCGTCGGCCATTTGCGACCGGGGTGGGGCTGGTTTGAGGCTTGGTTTCTTCCTCTTTTTCTGTGGTTTGTATTATTGAAATTTTAGGGGTTTTCTGATGAATGAGACTAAGTTGTTTTGGACGAAGAGGGCGAGTTTTGAAAAATTAATCGATGCAACTAAACTGAAGAACTGATCAAAAAATCAATCGAATTATCAAAATCTGAAAATTTATCGAATTTTTATTTATCAAAAATTGAAAAATTCTTACACTTTTCAAAAATTAGTCGTTTTATTAAAATCAAAAAATTAGTCGATTTTCAAATCTAAAATATTTGAGGTCAATTCATCAAAATAGAAAAATTTATAGATTTTTCTAAAATCAAAATATTTGGTCGATTTATCGAAATCGATAATTTTATTAATTTTTCAAAATTGGACCATTTAAGTAATTTTGTCGATTGATCAAAATCGACAAAATTTTAGATTTTTCAAAATTGGAATATTGATGCAATTGTCATAGATCAAAATATTTGATTGATTCATCAAAATTGAACCATTAGGGAATTTTCAGTAATCAAAAAATTTTAGATTTTTCCAAATTCGCCAAAATCGAAAAATTCGTCAATTTTTCAAAAATTGAAATATTTGGTAGTCTTGTCAAAATCAAAAAAAGTTGTCGATTTTCAAAAGCTAAAATAGGCACCTATTTTGGCCGATTCATAAAAATCGAAAAATTCGTAGATTTTTCTAATATCGAAATATCTTGTCAATTTATCGAAATCGATAATTTTATTGATTTTTCAAAATTGGATCATATTTAGGGAATTTTCAGAAATCAAAAAATTTTGTCGATTGATCAAAATCGAAAATTTTTAAGATGTTTCCAAATTGGATTTTTTTTTTCATTATTGATGCAATCATCATAGATCAAAATATTTGGTCTATTCATCAAAATCGAAAAATTTGTCGATTTTTCATAAATCATAATATTCGGTCGATTTATTGGAATTAGAATGATCAATCGATTTATCGAAATCAGAAAATTGATCGATTTTCCAAAAATCAAAATAATGTTTGATCAACTTGTTAAAAATTTAAAATCGAATAAGTACTATGTTGGTTTATTGAAAAATGAATCAGAAAATTAATTGATTTCGAAAGTCAAAATATTGGGTCGAAATTTGAGAAGTTTACGAATTTTCAGAAATACAATTAATATTTTGGTCAATTTATCGATATCAAAATACTTATTTCTAATTTTCGAAAATTGAAATATTTGATCGAATTATCGAAAGTTAAAATGTTTTGTCAATTTATCGAAATTAGAAAAAATTTCAATTTTTCAAAAATCCAAATATTGAGTTCATTTATTGAAAACGATTTTTTTTTTAAAATACAAGAAGTTAGAGAAGATAACATTACCCAATCTTGATCAAAAATTCAAAGAAACTATCATTAATCTGTTGGGGGAAAAAAATCAAAATGTATCGAATAATCGATCAAATTTCTTAAAATTTATCCGATAAGTCGTAGAAGTAGATAAAATGACGGAAAAACGTTTTATGAAAAAATGGCCAAATCTGATGAAAGTTGAAAAAATTTGTTTAAAAAATTATTCAACTCATAAATTCAAATTTCCTCAAAATTAACGATTTTTTCTCTCTTCAGAATTATTACTCCAGATGTCCTACAATCGTAGGGTTAAATCATACGGAAAAATTGGAAAATCTGCTGAAAATTGAAAAAATTGGTTTAAAAAAATTGTTCAACTCATGAATTCAAATTTCCTCAAAATCAACGACCCCCCCCCCCCCTCTCCCCTCAAAATTATTACTCCAGGTGTCCTACAATTGTTGGATTAAATCATAGAAAAAAATTACAAAATCTACTGAAATTGAAAAAATTGGTCCAAAAAATTGTTCAACTCAAAAATTGATTTTTTTTCGAAATAATTACTCTAGAAGCAGTACAGTTGTAGGGTCGAATGATACAAAAAAATTGTCAAATCTGCTGAAAATTGAAGTAATTGGTTCAAAAAATTGTTCAACTAAAAAATTCATATTCCCACGAATATAAAAAAAAATTGCTTGAAAATATCACTCCAAGACCCTTATAATTTGTAGGGTTAAATGATACGATGAAATTGTCAATCTGATAAAAATTGAAAAAATATATTCCAAAAAAATCATTCAAATCGTAAATTCAAATTTCCACAAAATTAATGAATTTTCTCGAAATTATTTCTTCAGAAGTACTACAGTTGTGTGGTTTAATCATCCAATCATGTCCGAAAATCGTTTTAAAAATCTTGAAAAGCCTTCGAAATGTTACAAAAATTGTTTATTTAATGAAAGAAATTGTTGAAAAGGTTCTTAAAAACACCTGAAATTCTGAAACAATTTTTTGGAAAGTTTAAATTCCTGTTCACGATTTTCGTAATGGTTTCAATAATTTTTAGATAATTTTTATGATAATCAAACGTCTCTCTAACAATTTACATAATTTTTAAAATGGACACCTCCCCCCCTTCCCCTCCTAATTCCTAACTAAATAAAACTTTTCGAAGCACCTAATTTTGATACGATAATCGACAACGTTCGAAAAAAATTTTCTACAAGCACATGTCTGCCTGAGTAAAATACCTAAATTTCGTGCTAAAAATTCACCCATCGTTGAAGCCAGGTCACCGAAGTATACAAAAAAAAAATTAAAATTAAACCGTAGAAGAACGTTGAATTGGTTTCTGAACGAAATAGGCGTTTCTTTCGACCTTGCCGAGTACACGACACGATGCGATGCGATTTTCCACACTCGAGGGTATTTTTGGTAGGCATGTTGGTAGGTAGGCATAATAGGTAGTAGGTACACATCGAAGTGGAAAATGAAAAAAAGCAACGCATCGTACGCTGTACTCGTGCGACCTCTTTTTCAGGGTATATGGTACGTTGGACGACGCGTACCAAGAGCAGGATTTCGGTAGTTTACGACACGGTATATATTCGTAGAGAGAAGCGAGAAAAAGCCGAGCGAACGCGCACGGGAGCATGGCAAGCGAAAGCTCCGAAAGGCCGAGGGTACAGGCGGGGGAGGCCATTGAAAGGTCTTTTCGTGCGTCGATGTAATTTTCTCGTACACAATAATGAGATAAAAGTAAAATCCACCAGCACCAGCACGACTCCCCTTCATCGCCTGCTCAGCCTTGCTTGTACCGTAGTATACCAGTAGGCCTTCGTTATCGTCGTCGTCATCGTAGTACGGTTCGCCGCACCTCCCCTCCCCCCTTCGTAAGCCTGGGTCGACGTAAAGAGGAAAAGATTTCACGTGGAATTTTACTCTTTTTTCCAAGTTTCGAGCGAAAAACACACCACGAAATAGTGGAGGAGAAGGGAAGGCTCGCTGCGTATTTTTTTCCGCCTTCTTCTTATGCATTCGTGATGAAGAGAAGGGTGTTCGTGTGAGAGGGTGCGTGGATGAAGAGTCGAGAATTTGACCCCGTATTGTACACGCGACCTGAGACGACGCGAAGAGGGAAACGTAGTAAATTAAAGCACTCCTCGGTAGATAGAGGATTGTCAGTTTCAATCGAGAGTACTTACTCGAGTACTATGCTTGGCGAGAATTGGCGAAGGTGGCGATAGACTTGATCGATTTTCCACCATATACTTTGCCATCCGGCCAGGAAGTAATTATCGGTGAGGTGGTAGACGTGTAGGTGTGAGTGAGTGTGGGCTGGCTCGATCATATGTACGAATGGATGACGAAGTAACTCGATACCAGACGGCAGGGTGTGAGGTGCTGCGAGACGATAGACGACGCGACGCGACGCGACGACGTTGTAAACATGTAAAATAAAAAATATGTGATAATGGTCTGCTGTGCTATGCTATGTACACGTACAAGGTTCTATCGTATCGTATATGTATGTGTAGGATGTGTAATGCAGGGCGATATGAAACAGTGAGGACGAAGCGAGGGGTATGCGAAGGCGAGGAAGGGCACCGCCGCATCAGCAGTTTGTTGATTGTTTATAAATCGACGACAGGGGCGAAGGAGGTGTATCGCAAAGGGGGGGAGGCGTATAAATGCATACGACGTGTGTAATGACGATAATGTAGAAATTACTCTCTGTACGCTCGACTCCGATCGTGCTTGCGGAAAATGTTAAACAACGAGATGAAGGCGGGTCGCAGGGTGTCGTAGGTATGTGTTTGTACTTGCCTACAAAGAGGCAGCCGGCTCCAGAAAGGTTTATGTGTGAGTGAATTCGACATTCAGGCAGAATCTCGAATGGAGGTGATTCGAATCACGTGAATCAGGCTTATTTTGAATAAGGCAAAAATACTAACTAAATATTTTTTTTAAATGAGGAAAAACAGCACATTTCGAAGTTTGAATCGATTTAGTACAGTGCAAATCTTCATCTTGTACGAATAAATCCTGAAAAAGTCCTGATTTAATGCAAAAGTCCCGATTTAATGCAAAAGTCCCAAAATCATGGTCCTACTTTTAACTCTAAATTATTATATTTTTTCGAATTTTTGAAGTACCTCTTTTTTTATCAAACAAAAACTATGTTTATTTATTCCATTTAAAATATCAGGGTTTTTTTTCAATTTTAAGTCGTTCTTGATTTCATTGAAATACCTATATTTTTTTTAAATTACAAATTTTTGAATGCCAAAATTTTAGAAAAAAAATTTTTGTATCGTCACTTATCGTCATTTTTTCATTATTTTGAATTTTTGATCCTTTTTAATTCAATCTTGATTTTTGAAAAATGTTCCAATTTTTCAAAGTTCAAATTATTTCAAATTTTACATTTTCCAATTTTTTCCAATTTTCATTTTTTTTTTCTAAATCTTTAGTTTCAATTTTTGGTCATATTTAAATTAACCAAATATCTATAAAAAATTCTCACTTTTTAATTTTTGTCTATTTGTAATAATTTTCAATTAAATCTGATTTTTGAAAAATTTTTATATTCCACTTTTTTCTTCTATCTTTGATTTTTATAAACAGGGTGCCTTAAAGCTAGTGAAAGTAGTGAAAACGTAGTGATTTTGGTGTAAAGGTAGTAAAAAAAATCAAAATTAAAAATCGAAAAATGAATTTCGTCTATAAACAAAATAGCATTTTTTTCATAATTGGTAATATTGAGATTTTTCCTGCTATGTACCTATTTGAAAATTTTTCAATGGTAAATTTGGGTCCTAATTTTTAGGGTCTAAGCTTTCTACAATTTTTCTGTGAAGAGGGTCTGAAAATTTTGTTGGTAAGAGTAAAAAATAGAATTGAAAAAGTAGTTATTTTTTGGTGGTGAGGGAGGGGAGGGGGGGTTCTTAAGACGCCATGAAATATCGGCGATTTCAATTTTTGGTCTTATTTGAATCAACAGCGTTGAAATTTTGAAAAATTCACTGTTTATGTAATGTTTTCATTTCCTTCAAAATTTTCATCAAAAAAGTTGTAATTTTGTTTCAGTTTTGTATTTTCCATTTTCCAACTTCTTCAATCCATAATTTTTTTTTCTCCTGAATGTGACAATAATATTTTACAGCTAAAGTTTCAAAACAAAATTAAAATTTCGTTCAAGTTTTTTTTTTCAATTTTTCTAGTTTTTTTATGTTGAAATTTTTTTATTTGACAGTTTTCTAAAATTTTGAGTTGTTTTCAACTCAATTTTTCCAGTCTTTTGAAATTTTAATTTCAAAAAAAATTTTGAGTTTGTTTCCCTATTTTCTTCTTTAAGTTTCTATTCCTCCAATTTTTTCAGTTCTTAAATTTTCCTTAATTGTTTTTTTTTTTCATATGAAATTTCAATTTTTTTAGTCATTTTAATTCGTTGTAATCATTTTAAAAAAAATAGTTACCTACACATGTCAATCTTCCAAAATTTTAGTTTTTACCTAATTTTTACATATTTTAAAAATTTTCTCAATATCCAAATTTTTCTAATTTCCGTTTTTTTTGTTTCCCACTAATTTTAGTCAATTTTAATTAGATTTCGATTTTTTTCAAAAATGAGATTTTTTCAGTTTTCATTTTCTCGTGATTGATTTTTTTTTAATACTGAATTTTTAATTTTTTTAGTTCAATTTTTATAATATTAAATTCTATTTTGGCAGTCTTGGATTATTTAAATGTGGTGGGTGGGGTGATATTTGGATTTTTTCGTTAAAAAAATTGACTCTTTATTTTGATATATTTTTTTTTAGTTTCATTCAAGTTTTGATTTTGAATTTTTTTCCAATTGTCAATTTTTCGCTAGGTATTTTTAAAAATAAAATAATAAATTCAATTAATTTGCAAAAAATAAATATTGGACTATGTTCATAATTGCTTTTTAAAAATCCTCGTCTTCGTGCTAGCTCGTTTCAAAAAGTTGGATAGAAATAGAAAATTGAAGAAAACAAAATCGATCCAGTCTGTGGCAATTACTTCTTCTACACGCTCCAATGTACTTATTGTAAAGTATACGAACCGATGTCAAGGTGTTTTAAAGGTTGACTTTGCAAACGAAAAAAATAGACAAAGAGAGAGTAAGAGAGTGAAAAAGCTCGTACATTTTTCGTCGTATTTCCAACCAAATATACCGTATTATACTCGTACGTACGTCGTACATACACGTAAGCACCAGAGCGTAGCACGATGCCGCTCTCTGAGCGCGAGACATCATACTCGCCTCGCATTTTTGCGAGTACGATCAGAAAATGCGATCAAATGTAATCGCTCCCTGCGATCGGCGATCACTGCGATCAGCAGGGATGGAAAACCAAATTTATTCTGGTTTTAGTTTGGTTCTGGTTTTCAAAAGGTATTGGTTTGGTTTTGGTAGTGGTTTTGGTTTTCAAAATGTATCGGTTTTGGTTTCGGTTACGTTTTTTTTTTTAATTTCTATCATAAATGACTTTAAAAACAAAACAAAACAACTAATAAAAACATTGAAATTCAAAATTGATCTTTTGAGTTTTGAAATATGAATATGAAATACGAAAATATATAACAAATTATACGATTAAATTAAATTAAAATCGTCTTGAAATACCGAATACGATGTAAATGGGAGTGGCTAAATCCACAACAAGTAATCACCAAAATGAACGAACGAGAATTCATATCATATTCTTGTTTGAAAACTCGTTGTCGTGGACAATGGACATCGAGATTTTTCCACCAAGCTTAATAAAATTTAATAAAACATTTAAAATTTTTCCAAGTTTTATATTCTTCAAATTTTTCATTTTTTTTTTTTCGTTTTCAATTTTTATTCCATTTTTGAAAAAAAAAATTCTTGAAGAAATTATTCATCACTCATCGAATAATTATTTATTCTTATTTTTTCCTCAAATTAAATTTTTCATTAAATGTAAATTTTTTCTGTTTGTCGTTTAAAACAACTTAAAACTCATTTTAAAAAAATAATTATAAATATTTTTTCTATTTTTTCATTCAAACTTGCCAATAATAATTTTTTCATCAAAATGCAACCAATCTTCATTATATTTTTTCAAATTCATTTTATGAAATTTTTAATGAATATTGTTAATTAAATTTAGTTTTAAATTTTCATTTAGATTTTTAAACATTTTTCATAAAATTTTTTCATCAAAAATACTTCTAAGTTCTAATTCTACCATACTTTTTCAAATTTTTCTTTTGAAATTTCTTTCAAGTAAATTTTTTATCAAGTTTATTTTTCCGAAATTTTTTCCGACTTTTTTAATTTTATTTTTTCAAGAAAATTGTTCATTCATACTCCCCTCATTTTCCAATAAAATTTTCAATTGATTTCATTCTCAAATTGGTCATCAGAATGTTCCTATTTCTTCTCCGAACTGGCAACTTGACTTCTCATTCGAATTTTTTCAATAATTTTCATCATTATTTTTTTGTCTTCTAATTCTTATCGAGTAATTTCTAAATTTCTTCAAGTAGATATAAATTCCAATTTTTCTTCAAATTTACTAAAATTTTAATATTCAAAATTGAGTAAGTACCTAAGTAGCTAAGTACTTAACTACTTACTGAGGCTACTGACAGTACAGACTTGTTGAAAAAAAATTGAAAAATTAAAACATAAAAAATACCTAGGTAGAATGAAAAATATTTTGAGTATTTTGTGAAAGAATAAATTTGTTTTAAATAAAACATCAAAGTTTTCAGAAAAAAAACTTGAAAAAAATTTGTTTGAAAAAAGAAATCTAACAAATAATAAAGAAGAATGAAGATGAATAAAAAAGAACGAGATCGCCTTTACAATGTGATTACTTATTGTGGATTTAGCCACTCTCGATGTAAATCTGTCACTTTTTTGGCGGTCTTATCACTTTCCAACTTTTCCATCAAGTTTTTAGCTTTTTATAACGTGATTTCCGCTAGCTGCTCCTTTTTCGTGTTGTTCGCATTCGCACTCACACTATTTCAAAGCCTCAGCCTCAAGGGAAGGGAATGGGGGGGGGGGGGAGAATGAAAAAACCAAAACTGCTTTCACTTTTTACTGGTTTTGGTTTGGGTTTTGGTTATGGTTTTCGAACGTATTGGTTTTGGTTCTGGTTTTTATGATTTTAAGCGGGTTTTTTTTTCGGTTCCGGTTTGGTTCCGGTTTCGGTTAACATCCCTGGCTATCAGGACTAACGTCTAGTTTGATAGTTTTGTTTACATTCATGGGGTGCAACTTCGATGAATTTTTACCAAGTCCAGTGCTACATAATACTTTATATTCAAAATTGGAAGAGAGTAAGGTGTCTAATCGAAATTTTTGTAATAACTAAAATTATTTGTACAACTTCAAGCTACAACTTTTGTTTGAAAATTTTTTCAATCGGGCCCCTTACCTCCCCCCTGTTTTTAAAAATGTATTTGAAGGAGTTGGATTATCCAAAATTGGTGGGGAGGGAGGGGTCCGATTGAAATTTTTGTTATTACCAAAATTATTCCTAGTACTTCAAGCTACAACAACTTTTGTTTGAAAATTTTTTCAATCGGGCCCCTTACCTCCCCCCTGTTTTTAAAAATGTATTTGAATGAGTTGGATTATCCAAAATTGGAGGGGAGGGAGGGGTCCAATCGCAATTTTTGTGATAACCAAAAGTATTAGCGAAACTTCAAGCTACAACTTTTTTTTGAAAACTTTTTCAATTGAGCCCTTCTCTCTCCACTTATTTTGCATAACACTCCCAAAATACTAATTAAAAATTTAAGGGGGAAGGGGAAATGGGTCCAATTGAAAAATTTTTGCAACAAACTTGTAGCTCAAAGTTTTAGGAAAAATTTTGGCCATGACAAAAATTGCGATTGGACCGCTCCCTTCCCTCCAATTTTGGATAATCCAACTCATTCAAATACATTATTGAAAACAGGGGGAGGGTAAGGGGCCCGATTGAAAAAAATTTCAAACAAAAGTTGTAGCTTGAAGTACTAGGAATAATTTTGGTGATAACAAAAATTTCAATCGGATCCCTCCCTCCCCACCAATTTTGGATAATCCAACTCCTTCAAATACATTTTTAAAAACAGGGGGGAGGTAAGGGGCCCGAATTGAAAAAATTTTCAAACAAAAGTTGTAGCTTGAAGTTGTACAAATACTTTTAGTTATTACAAAAATTTCGATTAGACCCCTTCCTCCCTTCCAATTTTGACTATAAAGTATTATGTAGCACTGGACTTGGTAAAAATTTATCGAAGTTGCACCCCATGAATGTAAACAAAACTATCAAACTAGACGTTAGTGCGATCAGGCATCGCGCCTAGTACCGACGAGTATGGCGAGTATGGTATGAGAGCACTATTCTACGCGTTGCGTTTAAGGTAATAACTTGAGATTGAGACAAGTTAGAGATTTCGTTGTTAGCTCATATGAAAGAGGATAAAATTTCGCGCATTCGCCTCGCTTACACTACCTATCTACGATCATTAGTTTTTTTGATATTTTAATGTAAAGAAAAATAAAGTTTACATTAAAATAGCAGAAAAACTATAAGTCCTAGATAGGTGGTGTAAGCGAGGCGAATATGTAGAATTTTATCCTCTATAAAATGACGCCTCACTCAAATTTGTACCTCACCCCGTTCTCCAAATACCAACGATTTAAAATCTAAACTCACGCGCAAATGAACTAGTTCAATCTATACCATGCGGTTTCCTACACCTACGTATGACGCACGACGTATGTAACGCGTCGAAACGTGAAAAACCAACAGAAACAAGAAAAAAGCACCACCCTTCACTTCCAAAATCTAGCCAAAATCTTCAAGTACTTCAATCACCCATTTTTTTTTTTTTTTTTTTTTTGATTTCACAAAACTGTTTTTCTACAATTTTTTAATGTCATAAATTTTTTTTAATGAATCCAAATTCTCTACTCTGAGATTTTTCAAGTTTTTAAATTACACAAGTAAATTTTTCCCCATTTTCGAATTTGCAATATTTTAAAATTGATTACCAATTTTTCCTGTTTCCTCTTCTTACGAAATTTCAATTTATTCGTATCTTTTAGTTCTGCTGAATTTTTTCAGCCTGAATTCTTCTCGTTTCTCATGATTTTTTATAATTTACTATTCTTCAATGTCTCCAGACAATAGTAAATTTTTGAAAAAAATTCAAAGCTAGAATTTGCAAGTAAATAATTATTTAGAATTTTTCGTAATCGATATTCACAACTTTTTGCAAATAATTTTTCAAGTGTTTAGCAACATTTTCATTTTGAATTTTTTTTTTTTTCAAGGCCAAAATTATCAATTTTTATGAAAGAAGTGTTTTTAAAATTTTCCAATGGAAGAATTGTAAATAATTTGAATTTTTTCAAAATTGATTTTTACAACTTTTTTCAAAGAAGATTTCAACAACGTAAAAAAATTATCAGCAATAATTTTCCGACGAAGAGTTTCGAGAAAAGTATCAGAAAAATGAAAATTTGGATAAAAAAGTGAAAATGTAGTATTGTAGAGCCCTTGCGTAGGTAATGCAAACATACGCGATCACGAATGCGAGACTCGCGCGTACGATCGCAACTCGCCCACCCACTATTCGGCATCGCAGGCAACGAGCGATCACTCGTCGTTGCGATCAGCGATCATACTCGCCTCGCGTCTGACGCGAGGCGAGTTGCGATGACAAATGTTGGCATCGTGCTATGCTCTGGTAGGCACTAGGCACTATCTATATACATAGGGTTGTTTGGGCGTGGCAATTTGAAAGTTCGAGGTTTACGTGGTGCACGGCGATGACGGCGACGTCGACGTCGACGTCGACCAGCAGCTTCGAAAAAGAGAGAGAAAGAGCGAGAGACAGCGAAGAGACTGTATATGTGGCGTGGTATTTTGACTGGTAGAGTCGGCGGAGCTGTCGGTGACCGGCTGGCTGATCGATTTTAACGCGCTACAGGAAAACCGTCGACGCGGACTTGTCTGTTAAGGGTGGTTTTTACTATATACGACGGCACCTACCCAGCCAGCCTCCCATGTCGCGTCCTACTACTCGCTAGTTTCGCACCCCCTCGGCCTCGTCGCGTCGGCGGCGTTCGCGTCGCGGTCGTGTGCTCCGAAAGGAGATTTTTCACGGTCGTACGTCGTTAATTTGGGTGACTGCGGAGGCTGCAGATGCGAAGAGTGTGGGGGAGGGCTCGGGTAGCACCCACGAAGGGATGAATGCGGCCTGGATTGATTCGAAGTTTTTCTCGCAACTCTGTATATTGACGTGTGTCATGTGTGGGTTACCTAAGTCGTGGAATTATGGTTCAATAGTCTGCCTATGTAGTTGGTAATCGTAATATGCCTCGTATGCGTATTTTTTTGGTGTAAAACGTTTTCAATTCATTCGTGTACAATATATGTATACGAAACATACACAGTCATAGACGCAGAGAGAGAGAGAGAAAGAGAGAAAGAGCTCAGAGAAAGAGAGAAAACGCGTAAAGTTAACCTTGTCAAGGACGTATACCCCTTTCAGTCGGCACCGACACCGCACACCGGCGGTCGCTCGGTCTGTCGGTCTTTCTCATATTGTCGAACTGCTGCCGAACTGGTAACTATCGATTCGAATGGTGGTGCTGGTGTATGTACTTTACCTGTACGCTGCTGTCTTACTTGGGTGTGTGTTTGCGATGCTATGCTATGCCATGCCATGCCATGCTTTCGTCTCGTACGCCCAAAGAAGGTGAACATGAAGTGCTTGTGAGCTGTGGAGTGGACGCTTTAGAGTTGGGGGAATGAATGAAAATGTGAAATTTCGTTGAATTTTTCCTTCGTTTTTAATCGACGAACTAATTTGGTAATTTGAAACTCGTTTTTAAAGTGAAATTAATCATGTGACAGGGTTACCAGTGAAAAATTAGAAAACTTAATGAGTTGAATTGGGAAATATACGAAATTTCATTTTTTTTTCAAAGTTCAAGATTGTTAATGTATCTGACATACTGCTTCTATCTTTTAGATTCTTAAAATTTCTTGTGATTTCAGATTTTTATTATAGTTTATTCTGAGATAATTTTTGCATAATTATTTTGAAAGTTTTCCTCTTTTTTTTCTTCTTTTTTTTTTATAAAAATGCTTGAAATTTTATTTTCAATTTTCTATTATTTTTAAATAGATTTTTTGAGATTTTTTCCTAAACTTTTTTTTTTTAGTTTTTTAGTTTTTTTAAACCAAAAATCCATATTATTTTCACTTAGGCATTGGTATCATTTATTTTTTCAAATTTCACCACCTTTTTTCAAATTCTTCATTTATCATTTGAAATTTTCTGTACTTTCTCTGGTTTTAATTTTTTTTTAACTTTTTAATATTTTTGCAAATTTTCTTTTCAATCATTTGCAGCATTTTTTTCTCTTTTTTTTACAATTTTAAAGATTGTTAAATTATCTGGAATATTGCTCCAATCTTTTAGATTCATAAAAATTCTTGTGATTCAAGATCATTATTATGGTCTCTTCTGCGATTTTTTTACCAATTTTGAAAATTTTCCTATTATTTTTTTTTTTGTGAAAACGCTTCAAATTTCATAATCAATTTTTAATAATTTATTTTAATAGATTTTTTGGGAATTTTTTCCTGCTTTTTTTTCTTTTTCACTAAAAATCCATGTTATTTTCACTTATTGGTATCTTCCCCAAATTTTCATATTTTGTTCCATTTTGAAGTCTTCTATACTTTTTCTGGTATTCATTTTTTCAACTTTTTAATATTTTTGCATGATTTAAATTTTTTTATCATTTGCATATTTTTTTTTTAATTTTCAGCATTTCCCGAATCATTTTTTTTTGGCATAGTTTTATTCAATCATTTTTTTTTCAATTTTTGTATTTTTTTTTCAATTTCACATTTTCATTCATTTTTACGTATTTGAACTTGGATTTCATTTCAATTGAAAACATTCTTATTAGGTAGGTATTTTTCATATTTTCAATTTAATTTTAATTTTTCCATATTAAAAAATTATTTTCTTTTTGATTTACCTGATTTCAATTGCTTTTAATTGAACTTTGGTTGTTCTTTCAATCCAAAGAATTTCCCCCTTTCTTTTGGAAATTTCCAATTTTCTCAATTTTTAATCTTTGATAATTTTTGTTGAATTTTATTAAATTTGGTTAATTTCGAATTGAGCTTCTGACTTTTTTTCTATTGAAAAATCTCTCCGTTTTTCAATTTTTTCTAAACTTTTGATTTAAAAAAAAAATCGGTTATAGGTAATTTTCTTAATTTTTTCAAATTCCTAACTCTTTGCAATTCCTATTTTTCAAATTTTTGATTTTTTTCAATTATTTTAAAATTGTTGAATTTTCACATTTAAAAAAAAAATTATATTTTCTTAATTTATTTTAATATGTATTTAAAATTCACTAGCAGTCGTCTCCAATTGAACGTGATTTTTTTCCAATTCAGATGCCTAATTCCTCCATTTTTAAGTGTCTACAGGTAGTGAAAGTAATGAAAAAGTAGCGGACTAACTATGTCAAATTGAAATTGAGATTTTCTTGCTAGTTGAAAATTTTTCTGAACTGAATTTTAGTTCTTTTTGAGAGGATTTGGTGGGGGGGAAGGGGGGTTCTCATTTTTGAGGTAATGGTTTTCAGAGAATTTCATAAAAAAAAAAGAGAAAAAGGTATGGAGTAAAAAAATATATTTTTTCTCGATTTCCATTTTTCAAAAATCTTCTAATTTTCTTAATTTTTTTACTGAGTTTTGATTTGTCTCAATTATTCCTATTTTTATATTTTTCTAATTTTTCCCCATTTTTTTCTAATAAATTTTTCTAAACTTTATGTTATTTGATTTGTAAATGTTCCATAATTTTCCAGTTTACGAAATTTGATGATTTTTTTCAGTTTTTTGGTTTCATAGAATTTTCAAATGATAATCAATTTCCTGTTTTTCAAAATTCACAATTTGTTTAAAATTTTTTAAAATGGGTGTTTTTTGAGAAGTACATAATTTATTTAAAAAAATTGTCAGTTCTCCAAAGTTTGAGAGTTCTTAAGAATTTGCGATTTTTTCGATGTTCACAATTGTTTTTTTCAAGTTTCTCGTTTCTTGAAAATGTACTTATCAAACAATTTTTACAAATTCTCCATTTTTCTTGAAAATAATTTCAGTTTCCAATAATACCTACTTATAATCATTTCGGTTTGAAATTTCTTCTTCTTTTTAAATTTTCAATTTTGCTCAGTCTTCATTTTTTACAGATTTTTTTTTTTTTTTTTTTTTTAATTTCAATAAATTTTAATAGGTAATTTTTCATTTATTTAGAAATTTGATTTTTCAGCCATCTAATATTAAACTTGATGTTTTCAATTCAGAGCTGTCTCAAATTTATTTCAATTTTTTCAAATTTTCTATTTGATGATTAATTGAGTGGTTCGAGGTATGATGGGAGGGGGGGGGGGGGGTGTGTAAATTTTCTAATCAAGCAGTACGATGAATTTTACAAAACTGACGATGTATACTTACTTCGAAGAAGAAAACTTTTGATATTTTCGTCCAAGTATGACACCGAATTATTTGAAAAACGCCATCGATACCCTTGAACTTGACGAAAAAGGAAATTTCCATTTCCACAATCGAATATTATCCCATTATATTTTAATTTATTTTTTTTTTACTTTCATTTCGCGTCAAAGTATCGATATCGTGGAAGCGACGATAATTTGTTTCATTTACGTTCGGTCAAGGTTTTAACTGTACGACGTCGTCGTCGGTGACGACGGTGGTTAACAATGGGGGAGGCGAATTATGGAAAAATAACGTCGTCGACGTCGACTACGACTACGGCGAACTTAAGTGCGTGACGGCATGTGCACGTAATAATGGATGGGTAAAAGAGGAAAGAGTTAGCGTGCGTGTGTATACCGTGTATACTCGTACACCTACCCTCCTGGCGCATATCTGCCTGCGTATCTATACAACGTGATGATGATGGTGCGGTGGTGGTATAGTACCCGATGTGTATACTATAGTACATAAAGGCGGCCAAACACGAGAGAGAAGACAGACGACGAGGTCGACGGAGGGAAGTTTATATGGGCTGACTGAAATTGCAGACTGGTAAAGTGTAAATTATTACCAGCATTTATATAATGAAAAGGCGTCCCTTCGAAAAGAGTTATAAATTTGGGTAAATACGTATTACCTAGTACCTCCCCTGACCACCCTCTGGATTCACCGGTTCTTAGCGTAGTATTTTTTTCACTCGCTGGCTCGAATTTATGTACGTAACGTCGCGAGAGGTGTTTTTTCTTTATTTTTCAAACCCTCTCTTTCCACCAATGGTGCCTGGAAGGGGTTTTTGATTAAAGGCACGGTATGCTAAAGAGCTACGTAGTATTTTTTCTCGGTTCAAAGAAAAGTTTACGGGGTTTGGTCGCGTAGTAGGTAATTCTGGTATATTCGATGTTATGGTTTTTTTTCTTTTTCTTCAAAAGCGTATTTTTTATTTCTTCCTGTTTGCGGGCGGTATAGCCACACCAGTAATTTGATTAGAAAACACGAGATTGTGTGGCTTGGCATGGCGCTGGCGCATGTAACAGGTAACGTAAAAATATTATAACTATAGGTGTGCACTGTGCACAGCGGTATTTTATTTTTTCATGCATAAAGTCGCACCGTGTCGTATACGTACCTGTCGAGTGTCGACTGTGGCCCGTATGCGAATCGATCGTATTCACTATACATGCCTATGAGAATAGCAGGCAACGTACGAGCTCTCGTATTCTCGTATTCCCCACAAACGGCTGAAATTCACTTTGACGACAGCTTTACAGATTTGGAAAAATAAGGGCATGGGTTTTTGAGCTCGGGGTTGTGCCAGCAGTTTTAGAAGTACTTTCTTCGTGCATGGCAACCATATAATTTCGATGGCTCGTACATGGTGCGAATTTTTCCTCGAGTGGAGGAGTTGTTTGCAAACTGTTGTAGGAAGGGGTCGGATCGAATTTGAAAATATTTGAAGAGCGAGCTCGAAACGAAAGTAGGCTGAAATTGGAATTTTTCAAGGTGGTATTGTAACGAAGACCGAGGGGGGAGTGCTAGTTTTTTGATTTTGGATTTGGTGAGAGCTTCGGAGGATTTCCAGATTAGAAAATGGAGATGAATTTCGGTCAAGAAGAGTGTAATGAAAAAAATTACAGAGCTTTTCACCTATTTTCAGCACAAAAAGTGAGAAATTTTTCTGAAAAATAACAGATTTTCAGAATTTTTAAAGTTTGTAGAAATGAAAAATTATGAGAAATTTCCAAAGTTGAAAATTGGCAAAATACTTTGTCAAATTTTTGAACATTTCAATTTTCAAAAAATTGAAAAATTTGAAAAAACTGCAAATTTCTAAAAGCAAACAAATTTTGAATTTTTTTTTGAACCCAAAAAATTTTTAAAAATTGAAAAATTTTAGTAACTGTAAAATTTTGAAAAATTAACGTATCAAATTACTTGAAAAATTAGATTTTTTTGGAGGTCAATTTCTAAAAACTGACTAAATGACTACATAATACCTATTATTAAAAAAAAAAAACTCGAATCTTGAAAAACGGACATTTGAAAACTGCAAATCTTTAAAAATAATGTGCAACTTGGAAAAATTAAACAAACTGGCAAATTTTGAATAATTTGCAAATTAAAGAAAGTAGCAAATCTAAAAAAAAAAAAAAAAATAGAATCCAAAATTTCCAAAAAAGGGGAGTTTTTGGGAAATTTTGGAAAAATAGCGAAATTGAAAATTTACAAAACTGAGAAAGCCGAAGTTAAACTTTACATGACAAAAAAAAAATTTTTTTTTTTTGTTTTAATTACCTACCTACTAATCGAAAAAAAACGAATAATTTTTAAGAACTGAACATTTTTTGAAAATTGTCTAACCTTGAAAAACTAACTACCCAATTTCTTAAAAATTGAAAAAATATTAAATTTCAGAATCTGTTATTATTTTTAAAAAAAATATTTTAATAAAAAAAATTTGTAAGGTAGAACAATTTTGAAAGATTTAAAAAATTGACAAACTTTGAAAAACTGATAAATTTTAAAATCCTGCAAAATTTCTAAAAAATAAAAAAAAAATGAAAAGGTTAAGGTGGATTTTGAAGAACCAACAAATTTTTGAAAATTTACAAATTTTGAAAATTCAGAATTATTTGAAAATCATTCTATTTTGAAAAACTGGGAAGATATGATTTTGAACGTATACGAGTAGTTGGTTAATCCTGAGAAAGCAAAAGCTCAAAAAGTTTAGAATCAAATGGTCCAGTTTTAATCATATGGAAAATTCTTGACTCATGTCATCAACATTTTAACGACAACTCGCCTAGTCAGTTCAACTTCATGTACTTCCCCCCCCCCTCCCCCAGCATATTCGAAAATGAAACGAGATTAGGCAGAAATTGATGTGCTCTGAGAGATGTTTTTTAATTCCTTTTTTTGGTGATTTGAGGTAGTTTTTGATTTTTTTTTTAAATATTTGTTTGGCTCAAAGTAGTTATGCAATTTTTAAGGAATTTTCTACAAATTTTTAAACGTTGAAAATTTGAATAATTTATAACAAAGTGATTAACAGAACTGAAAATGTTGAAAAGGTCCTGGAAATTCATTTTATTTCTTTGTGAAAGTGATTTCCTTGTCCTCAAAATTTAGACCCTTCAACAAAAAAAAAAAAAACTGACATTTTTAATGGGAGGGGGAGGACGTTCAGCTCGTAGAACAGCCTTCTGAAGATATTGCAAAATTCTGAAGAAGTTCTGATTTTCAATATGAAAATTTTGTTGACACCCGGTTTAAATTTGAGATTTTTAAAATTAAATTTCAAGGTGATAATGATAATATACATGTTTTTTGAGGAATTTCTCTGTAAATTTACATTTCTTGGGAGAAGTTGGGCAGTTTTTGGATTTTCTAGTGTAGTGAATTTAAATTTGTCGAAAATTTCTTTTCTTCTTTTTTTTGGCAGAATTTCAATTTTGATCTCAGATTTACAGTCATTTTCGACTAGAGCCAATCGAGTTAGATTTCGAAATAGGCGCAAATTACCTTCAAAATCGAATTTATCGACCTCGAAAACATCACAATCGATACCCAACACTGGCACTTTTTTTTCACCTCATTTCCTCGACATTTGTTATCGAAAACACGTAAATATAGACCGATCGGCTCGTATTTATAGTATTATCTGTGTCGAAATGTGTTTTCGTCTAAATTCCAGCCTCTTAACAGCAACCAATAAAATTTCGGATCTCGATTTACGTTGAAATTAACGCGCGATTTGAAATCAACGACCTCGAAAAACGCACAAATCGATTCTGCGCAGCATAACACGAGGAGTATGTTTTTTTCACGTCACTTTTTTTACGATATGGTACTCGAGTTTTTTTTATACCTATACATACGCTGGCGATAAGAGCAGCGATAGAGTGAAAAAGGAATAAGAAGAAAACACTCAATAACATGGGCGAAAAACAACATCAGTGTACGGTTATCTATGTATTTAATACCTACGTCAATCGAAAATCGATGCTGGGCCTGATATGATAATAAAACTGTGAACTCGTCTTAATCTTCTTTTTGCCTCTTCACTTATCGCTCAGACTCGTTACGTATTCTATACGAGCGTATAGTAGGATCAATTAACTGGTTCAATCCTTTCGCGTGCGCCTCTTTTGGCTTTTTTTCCTGCTTTCTGCGAGGGAGGAAGAGGCGTCAATTTGATGGTATTCGATAGAGCGTCGATTCAGTATATTCGATATGCACGAGGCAGAAGGGGATCAAAAGATATCGAAAGTGATTCATCATTGGCACGATTTTATACGTAGGTATAAAGACCTTAAGGCAGTTATACTCGTAGGTAGGTCGCCAAGGGTAGATTCCATCCGGTACCTGCAGCACATATGACGTAATTTGCCATCGGCTGTGGCGGTGACGACGGTAACTCGATCTCGATCTGTTTACCCACATCATGAGCCAACAACGAAAGAGAGACGAAAGATTCCAGACCAGGAAAACAATCGTTTCCCTTTTTCATCGGTGGCTGCAGTGATGCAACGGGGGTGGCTGACGAGTGCTGAAAGAGGGAGAGAAGAATGGTTACATTTGGAAATCCACCCTTTGAATAAATAGGAATACTGTATGTACCAGATCGTTATGGTTGTTGTTGTTGTTGTTGTAGCTGAATTCGAATTTCAGCTGCCGTCTGCTTCTTGGCAGAGTCCTCGACCACCCTTTTATCGGACCTTTTCCTTGTCTGGCCGATTGATGTTTGGAGGCGTCTAGCGAGGGGGTTACACAACCTCCGCAGCCACCCTCTATTTTCGATTTACGCTCGAATTGCTCTACTCAATGGAAGTGTATCGATTATGCATAGATTGTCGATCTGCGTCGCATAGGAAGCTGGGTGGATGGCGCCCTGGGTGCAGTTCCTATAGCGAATGTCTGCGAGACGTCTGGAGAGGGCTTTTTATTCCAAGGTGACCAATTTAATAGGTGCTAGGGTACCTACGAATTGCTGATTAGAAAGGTATGATGTGGAATGCGACTGACTTGTTGTTGGTACGACGTCTGGGTCATTTCGATATGCTCGTTTAATTTACAGCACGCTGAATGAATTACAGCACTTACACACTGGACGGATATGGATATCGTTTACATGTTATCGAAACGAGAAAACGTCTAGACGATCCGAATTACCCATTATATGGGCTCAGGGGTTATCAACCTGGCTCGTTCTGGGAATTTAATACAGCCGTTCGCGCATACGTAATGAGGGAGTTGCAGTACTGGTCCTCTCCTCTATGCCTCCCGTCCGGAAGAACGCGTCAGTCGTCGGTATGATTAGGCTAATTTTTTTCGCTCTTTTTTACACTGCGGCTGGAGTCGAGCCAAGTAGTATATATTTGTATGTGTTGTACTCGTACTCGTATTTTGGAAGAGTGAAAAATGTTACGTTGCCACGTATTGTTTTGACGTTTGCATTTTGGCTGCGATTGCTATTGCTATTGCTATTGCCTGCCGCCTGGGTGTGTGTGTGTGTGATGGAGATTACGTCGTATCGAGAGGCTATGCGGATGGCGCGAATAACGCAACCGGCGGCGGCGGATACCAATGACGCAGGATCGAGTCCAAAAAAACCATACTAATTAGAGTGGCTGAAGCTGGCTGCGCTGGGTGCTGGTTGGGGAAATGCGTGTTTCGCAAAACGTCGTCGTCGAAAGTTCGCGTAATTCAAAACATCTTTCGATGTTATTGATTGTGTTTGGTAAACAACCACCTCCTCCTCTGCCCCGCTGATCTGCCTCTCTGGCTTTCTGTAGTTGTCCATCTATGTGCATGTGTGATATCATTTTTTTTTTCTTTGTGATTTTAGTCACTTCTGAATGACTAAAATTAAACAAAAACTGGCATTCTCGAATACGAGAAGATATTGTGGAAAATTTGTTGTTGTTTCAATTTTTCAGGTTTGTGGAATTGTTGGTGATTGAGAGTTGAAAAATTTAGGTAAAAAATTTGCATATTCATCTTCGAGAAAAGATGTTAACGAGAGAATTTTTCTGTGGATTCATGAAAATTTTCTGAAATTTTGCATGGGCGAATTTAAGGGGAGGGTTTTCGGGTCCAAACCCCTCCCATTATCAAAAAAAAAAAGCTTTAAAAACCTCAAAAACCTTGCATAACAAATAAATAAGTAACAAAAATGCTCATTTTTACATACTTATTTTTAAAAAAAAATTCCTGAAATAATGAAAAGTTCTAGAAATACATCCTTAACTTTTCTTAAATTTTCAAAAATGAGATTTTTCATTTTTCCCAATTTTTAGTTACGATGAATTTTCAAAAAATGAGATTGATCAAATTTTTCAAATGGAATTTTTTCAATTTTTGGAATGTTTTTTCATAAATTTTCAAAAATAAAAATTGAGTAGGTAATTTTCTTGATATTTTTTTATTTTTCAAGAGTAAATTTTTCTAATTTTTTATAGATACAATCATAAGTTTTCTTGAATGTACAAAAATAAGATTTTTCAATTTTTACAAGAATGCATTTTTTAAATTTTTATAGATCATTTTCTCTCGAATTTTCAAACATGATATTTGTTACTTTTTAAAAAAATTTTCAAGATGGATTTTTTCCAATTTTTTTTGAAGGTGATTTTTTTCTACTTTTCAAAACTGTTTTTTTTTTAAATTTACAATTCCGAAATTTTACTTACCTACTAATTTTTAACTATTGATAAATTTTCAACAAAAAAAATCGTTCAGTCAAATTCTTCAACATATCGAATTTTTTTCAATTTTGGGAAAGATGTTCCTTTAAATTTTTACAAATAGAAACTGTGTAAATTTTTTTGACTATTTTATTGCAATGCTTCAAGGTTGAACCTTTTCTCTTGCTTAGAAACTTTTTTGATCTTCTAAAATTGATTTCTAAAAATTGTGAAAAAATTTTTCAAGATTGAACTTTTTCCAATAATTTTTAAGGATGACTTTTCTTAATTTTCAATAACAAGATTTTCGCAATTTTTCAATTTTTTGAATGTTTTTTCATAAATTTTCAAAACAAAAAATATTGGGTGATTTTTTTCAATATTTTATTTTTTAAGAATGAATTTTTCCACCTACCTATAATTTTCTCTTAAATTTTCAAAAAAATAAGATTTTTCAATTTTTTCAAGAATTAATTTTCTTCAATTTTTAGAGATCGTTTTCTCTTGAATTTTCAAAAATGATAATTGTTACTTTTTAAAAAAAATTTCACAAGAATTTTTTTTCAATTTTTTTCTACTTTTCTAGAGTAAGTAAGATTTTTTAGAATTTTACAATTTCGAAATTTTCCTTACTCATTTTTTATGATAAAATTTCATAAAAATTAATTTAGTCAAATTTTATAGAAACTGTGTAAAATTTTTTGACTAGTTTTTTTTTCAATTTTTCAAGGTTGAATTTTTTCCTTTACTTGAAGACTTTTTTTATTTTCAAAAATTGCATTCTAAAAATTTTGAAAAAGTATTTAAAAATTTTTTTAAGATTGAATCTTTTTCCAATAATTTTTGAGGATGACTTTTCTCAATTTCAACTACTCGATTTGGTGACAAATGGATCGCCATAGTACTGGTTTTTTGGCACCGTCATAAAATTTATCAAACCCAATACTACATAGATACTTGGTATTCAAAATTGGAGGGGAGGGGAGGGATCCAATCAAAATTTTTGTGATAACCAAAATTATTCCTAGGACTTCAAGCTACAACTTTTGTTTGAAATTTTTTTCAATCAGACCCCCCTCCCAACCAAATTCGCATAGAACCCCGAAGATACTAATAAATTAGAGGAAGTAAGGGACCAACTGAAAAAATTTTCAGATACCTAAGTTGTAGATAAAAAATAATTTTGGTTGTTATAAAAAATTTGATTCGATCCCTGCCTCTCCTCCGATTCCACATAACATCAGTAGATAATTTTTCAAAATTGAGGTAGGGGTCCAATTTAAAAAAAATTTCAAACTAAAGTTGTAGCTTGAGGTCCTAGAAATAATTTTCGTTATCATAAAATTTTCGATTATACTACATTTTGAGCCCTTCCCTCGGTGTTGTGTTGCTCTTGTGCTTCAACGATGGTTTCCATCTTCAGACGATTGAATTATCAATTATCATGTAACCAAAGAGTCGAATTCCAAGAATGCAGTCTTGGGTATTTTAACGGATTGCAGAAGTGCCCGTTGAAATGCTCTGGATCATGTCTTAGAATTTCGACCCTCGCTGGTGATGATTCATTGATCGGAATAAGGTATGGCGCCCGACCCAACGCAGACGACCGACACCAATCCGGTCGCATTTCCGTGCCAGCCCATCTCTCTTCTGTCAATTCTGTAATGTGAATGTCGAGTCTGCACAAATCGCACACAAACAAAGTCTTGAGGTCATCCGAGGTAAAATACACATCGAGTGAACTTTTTGTTTACCATCTCTCGAAGCTCTCGAGCGAGTTATATTTACGTGTACGACCGTACGACCGCGTACGTACATACTTCGCAGACGAAGTGGTAAACAGTGCATAGCCCGGACAGGAGGAGGCATCGGGACACGTAATGGTGGAAAGCGAAACCGGACGGTCGCGACATACGGACGCCATGTCTGGCCATGTAACGCAGCCGTTGCCTTTGGCTCTTGGTATTCCGCTTCTACGCGGTGGCCACTCGATCCTGTGGTGTCCGGTGGCCTATTAAGATGGCCAGTTCGCCACATCATCCGAAGAAAGGTGAAAAATCACTGATTTTTTTCGCATTTGTACGAACAACTTGGACTTGAAAGCGATAATTTGATTCATCAATCTCAAAGATCATTTTTATCAACTTCTGCGTAGACTGCGAGTATCACTTTGCAGCGATATACGAAGTCCCCTCTCTCCCCCTGTCCAGTCCTTTTCACACACTCTTGTCATCTGTATATTATGTGTAGTAAAATGTAAACAACATCGGCATACTCGATAAGGCTGTTTCATTGTTTGAAATAGGTTCCTGTTTTGGTTAATTTGTTAGTTGTTTTATTAAGACAGTGATAATGTTTATGTTGATTTATCGCCTCTTTTTACTTCGCGCGTGTTTCGAGTAAATTTTATGTATGTTATAATATGTGTATGCTCGAGAGTTGTGATTTTGGTCGCATTATTTATGTTATGTTTTTTCTCTCTTTTTTTGGTTACAGGTATGTTATGAAAGTGATAAAATTCCTACTCGGTGCAGTTTTTTTACTACTACTACTACTACTACTTTGATGTGGATGGTCGGTGCGTGCGTATATTGTGTTACAACCGCAACGGGTTGTGATGTACATGGCAGTATTGTTGTGTCTGGCAAGGACATTGACATCTGATATGTCTTCCAATACTCGAGACACTCATTGCTGTAGCGTATATACTAAAGCCACTCGTACTACTAAATAAACTTGTGGAATGGATAAACATGAAATGTAACGATGTACGGATAAGCCATATCGACTGGGGCATTCCCATAGGAGCGGCTGACACCATCAACGAAATCGAAATCAGCCTCGTGTGCGTTGCAGTATGTCATCGTGATGTGGGTATGTTCGCCAGAAGTGCGGGAAATTGTTATTTTTATCCATCACCCCCCCCCCCCCCCGATTACTTTTCCTAGTTATGGGATATGAAGTTTTTATGAGCGGAGTTGATCGATTTGGGATTTTTTTTGGAAATAGGAAATGAGGGTTGAGGGCTGAACTGCTGACTTCAATTGAAACTTGGTCGATTTTATTGCCCTTGCTGAGACTGTTGGGATCCTTAGCTCAGTCTGTAATTTAATGAATGAAGCAGCATTGCCAAATGGAAATTCGAAAAAATCAGGAGATTCGGGAGAAACGAATTTTCGTGAAAAAGCAGTAGATTTCAGAAGTTTTCCATTAAAAAGTAGTAAATTTCTGAAGTTTTCCATGAAGAAGTAGTAGATATCAGGAGTTTTTCATAAAACAGAATAGGTCCAGGAGTTTCTTTTTTATTTTTTCATGATACATGATGTATGGTCCTGTTATCATTGGAAAAATATATTGAGTGAAAAATCAGTCGTAAAAATTAAAAAAATTTGCTTCCCTTCTTTTTTTGAATCACATTTTACAAAAATTTAAGAATTTTGAAAAAATCAGGAGAAATTGTTAAAAATCAGGAATCTTTGCTGAAAATATTGGCAACGCTAGTCAGCGTTACCAACATATTTATTTATTCAAACATTCTGTGTTGATAATCGATAACTTTCGATTTCAATAATCGCTTAATTTTCCAATTTCGAAAATTCGATTAATTTATAGGATTTTCTAACAATTTTTGAACAGTCTGCCAATTTTATTAGGTATATACTTTTTTTTTTTTTTTTTTTTTTTTTTTTTTATTATTTATTGAAAAAAAAAAGTCAATTGAACAAATTTTTCGATTTTGATTATTCGATCAAATTTTCCAATTTCGATAAATCGATTAATTTTAGGATTTTGGCGAATCTAAACAATTTTGAACAATTCCCGAGTTCCCCAATTTATCAATTCGATTATTTTTCGATTTTGATAAATCGATTTGGTGGCCAATTCATGTTCAACTTGAATAAATCGAAATTATTCAAGTGTGTGATTCTTGAATTTATTATGTAGTTTGAACAAATTTTTCTATTTCGATTGTTCGATCAAATTTTCCAATTTCCATAAATTGATTTTTTTGGGATTTTCGTAAATCGAACGATTTTTCAATAGTTCGCCAATTTGATTAATTTTATAAATTTTTTGGTTTTCGATAATTATTATTGATTAATTTTTTGATTTTGATTGATCGATTGATGTTCAACATGAAGAAGTCAATTATTTATTTGGGCAATTCTTGAATTTAGTCAATCAAACGATTTTTTCAGCTGGAAATTTTCCAAAACAAAATGTTGAGAATCGTATCTCGCAGCCCATGGTTCATGAGGAATACTCAAATTTGAAGAGACATTGGCATTTAATTCAGATCCAGCTAATTTTTGGGACATTATTCAGCCACTCCATGTGAACCCAAATTCACTGCTTACAATTAGGATGTTTGAAAAAAATGTTCACATGCAGTGTTGCCATTCTTAAAACAAAAAATCCAAATGCTTGAAATTTTAAATTTCCAAGTCAGGATATACTTAGGCGCAAATTTTGAGCAAATCAAAAAACCAAGACTACCTAATACATGGTAGGAAATTAAATTTTCTACAAAAAAGGTTCTTTTCATTTTTTGCCTATATTCAATATTTCAGGAGTTTACGTCTATATTTTTTTGATTTTCTCAAATAACTCCTGAAATATTGAAGATAGGCAAAAAATGAAGAGAACCTTTTTTGTTGGAAATTTAATTTCCTACCATGTAGTACTCTTGTTTTTTTGATTATTTGATTAAAATTTGAACTAATATACAAGATGAAAAGTAAGAAGAGTTGAATTTTCCACTTTTTGCTTCTGAAAAATTTTGCAAAATTGTCACAGACCGCTCAAAACTGACCCGATCAGGCTGTAAATTTGTACGTAGACACCATTTGAACTACCCTCCAAGAAAAATTGAAAATAATTTTCTGAATAGAAGACAGTATTGATTTTTCTCTGAATTTTTAACTTTGCTGTGTGCTCGAACAGAATCGTTTGAGAACGTTTTCTCTGTGACCCGTGAAATCACCGTCAAAAGTACCACTATTATCAACAAAGATTTTTCGAACCACAATCTGGTTTTCTTATGACAGGTCACATTTTTATTTTGATCAAATTTTCGATTTTGATAAATCGATTTATTTTTGCTCACTGCAATTTCATCATTTTATTAGGTCAATTTGATTTCTTCTGATCGATTCGATCGTGTCTCCGGAAATTAATTACAGATCTAAAAATTGACTCGTTTTGTAATACACGAATCGTCCAGTCTGGCAGCACAGATTTATTTATGAAAGTGAACTAAATAATTTCAATTTCAAGCTCAGCCCAAGGGCCTCTTTTCTCCATCACTGGTTCAGATTCAGATTCTGCTCCGGTCTGGTGGCCAGATCGCCAGATATCGAAGCATGATGAAATACGTTATAAATGGACAAAATGATTTTGGGAAAAAAATGCAAAACTATCGATCGATTTGGCAACATGGCCTGGATTGGGTCTGTGAGCTGTGAGAAGAATACCTTGTTGCATACTATAATACACACGTTGACGATAACCACATGGTGCACATAAGTGTCCTATCGATGTTGTTGTTGTGTGTGTCTGGATAGCAGAGCGAAGGTGGTGCGGTACCGGTATCGGGAGAGAGAAATAAAAGAATCGAAGAGAATCCTACTTGGATGTATATGTGGTGGTGCGTGCGTCTGCGTTCGCGTCTGTCGATGTCGTGGAGAAAAATCTGGCTCTGGAGATGCGAGCTGGTGTGTGTTCTATTGTGTAGGTATCTATAAATGGTATAACGCAGCTCAGACAATCATAAGAGCGAACCGAAAACCGCCATCTTTCGCCACAGCCAGCCTTGTCTCGCATTTCCTAGAAAAACCCGAGCCCTGCAGTCGCACCGGACGATTATGCGTATTTTGGCGGCATGGCATGGCATGGCACATCAGCCTGTCTCTATTCTCTTTATCGGAACCAAAATATACCGCGAGCGTGAACCGAAGCATCGGCTGTAGCCAGCTCTCAGCTCTGTTCGCTATTTTGTACCAAGACGATAAATTTCATTATAGGAAAAGAAGTCAAGTGGTTTATGTGTTCGGTAGCTGTATTCTCCCGTTGTTGTGGGTATCCCAGGAGTAGAGGATTGGCCATCGGAAGAGTTTTATTGAGGTTTTGTGTGCGAGCAAGACAATCTTCTCTTCTTTTTTTCCCTTACCAGCATATTATACGTCCTGAGATGCTAAAAAAAAAAAGAAGATGAAGAGCCAGATTGCGGTATTTTTGTTCTTCTATGGTCTCGAAGAAGAGAGAAAAAACTCGATAACGATCCAGCCAGCCTGAACCGGTTTCTGCGCTAGGTTTTTTATGGATTTCAAATGCGAATGAGATAGGCGTTTGCATATTACGAGTATTAACTCCTATGGACGTTGTCGTTGGAAAATTTAATGCTTACCGCAGAGTACACTCCGCCATAACGTATTAAGAAATCGATGCCACATCGCCTTTCGTATGCCCGCACCGGCAGCACTCCAGAGGAACAGATGTGTAAAGGGTCACATGGTCCAGAATATCGATACCGACGACGTAAGCTCCAGCAATTCATGGATATTTAAACGTCGTCGTAGCTCACTTTAAACTTGAGAGTTTTAAGAGACTTTTTTTTTTACTCCCTGGACCCTGGTACAATGCGAGATGAAGCTGAAGCCATTGTGAGGCAGATTTTGCTATGCTTGTGCGAGAAAAAGAATGTGTTTAAGCAGGCAGCGATGTTATTATAAAAGAGTGCTATGAATGGAGGTTTTTTTCTCTCGAGTGGTGTTCGGTGGTCCTGCTCGGTGAGCGAATATTTCGCGTCGTTTTGGCTGTAAAATACACTGGTGAAAGAAATACCTACACTTGGGTACCTGGTTCGTTTTGCTGTAGAGTATTTCGAACAAAAAAAATAGTAAGAAGAAGAAAGTTGAACGAGTCGAGGCAAATTTGTCGAAGGAGATTGAATTAGGAGTTCGATTGTGTGGTTGAAGAACACCCTGTTTCAAAAGGTAGTCCTTTCTTGGGTTTCTTTATTGGAATTTAATTTGGTTGGAAGCAACGTTCGTGAAATTTTTGATTTTTTGGGGGGGAGGGAGGAGATTTATGATTAATGTGTTTTGAATAAGTGATTCTAGAAGAACAAAATGAAAATTTGAATATTTTGTAGCGTCTTCGATGTTTGAAAATATGCAAAATATTGGTGCAACTGTTTCCTCTACGTAGCGTCTGAAGAGGTCGGCGGCACTTCGTTAATTATTATTTGAATATTTGAATATTTTAGTTGATGGAGTATTTGAAAATTTGAATGATTAGAAAGGAAGAGGGGTCGAGGGGATGCTATAGTTGATGATGTCTGCTTGGAAATTAGAATGAGTTATGGTTAGAGTGAAAATTTGCAAATGAGAAATTGAAGAGAAGTTTTCCTGATGTTTCAAGGGAGTGCTGAGAAAATTCTTGTTTAAAAATAGGTACTTGATGGATCAAAATTTGACTTGGAGCTCGTTTGAAAAAAAAAAAAATCTCTTCAGAATTTATTTTTCAAAAAAATTATCAAAAATTGAAAAATCTATTTAATATTTTCTAAAATAGAAATTTTGGCTCAAAAGTCATCTGATTTTTTTCAATTTTCATTAAATTTATTAATTTAGATTTGGAAAGTTTGTTTTAAAAATTGAATTTTTTTTCTATCTAGATTGGAATTTTTCCAGTCCACCCCCTCCTCTCTGATAAGATATTTGGCTCAAAAGTCATTTAAGAAAATTGATTCTATTTCATCAAACTTGTTATTGACATATTTTCAAGTTGAAAACATATTTATTTATTTCTAGTTTAAAAATCGTTTTTTGGTAGATACTCTTTTTAGTTTAAATTTTGGCTCAAAATAGTTTTTATTCAATTATATTTATAATTTTATTTATTTATGAAAATTCGATATAAAATTGAAAAATCATTTTATTTGTCTCGATTATCTAATGAGCTTTCAAGTTTCAACTTTCAAGTGGAAATTTCAGCTCAAAGTACTCTCAGAATTTTTAAAAATTCTTATTAAATTTATCAATTAAATTGCAATTTTTAAAATTTTTTTTTTGGTATTGTATTGAAATTTCAGCCAAGGTCACCTATTATTTTTTTTTTAAATTTGTATGAAATTTTTCGAATGTTTTTTATTTGAATTCAAATTTCTTAGAAAGCGAAATTTTGGCTCAAAAGTCTTCTCAGAAATTTTTTTATGTTTTTTTTTTTTTTTTGAAAAGTTGAAAAATCCATTTTTTCTTTTTAAAGTGACACAACTTCTCCCCCTCTCCGATGAGATTTTTGGCTCAAAAGTCATTTCAGAAAATTGATTCAGTTTCATCAAACTTGTTGATTTTTGGGAATTTTTAAATTGAAAGATTGTTAATTTTTTTCCAAAAGGAAATTTTTACTAAAAAATCGTATAATTTTATCTTCATTATTTTTTTTTATTCAATACATTTTTGACCTTTTCTTCCAATTAAAACACGTTTTTTCAGGGTGATATCCTCCCAAGTGAGATTTTGGCTTGAAAATTGTTCAAAAAAAATGATCATCTTCATCATCTTCAAATTTTTTTTTTTCATTATCATGAAATTTTGGCAACTTTGATAGTAAGTATGTGTACTGTAGTCAAATCCATAATTTCCTTTATGGTAAGGAGGAAGGGGGGAAGTAATTGGAAAAAATCTAGAAATTCTTTTATTGTAATTTTTTTCGATAACTTTGTGGAATTTCAATTTGTATAAATTGACTTCGTTTTCTACGATTTATTCGACCCCTCCCCTCCCCTCCTCATGTTTATATTTCACTATTACAAGTTTTGAGCTCGTTTCAAATTTTCATTTGTTTTCTTTCTTGAATTAATCACGAACGTAGGTAATTATAAATTCCAACTTTGTTAAGAAAACGTTGGTAATCATTTTTTCCCTGCCTGTAACGTGACTGATTGCAAACCGCAGGTATTTTTAAAAATATCATTTTTATCACTTTTAACGCTATATTCAGACGACATGACATTCAGACGATGTTTATCTCATCCGAACTTCCTTCTTAATAACCCTCGCCACTTCTGTCTGGGAACCTAAAATATTTGCATATTCGCACACATTGAAAAACCGTAACAATTATCGACGTTTCTTCGACTGCACAACAAATGACTCGAACTAGACACCTAGACAGGCTAGACATGTCAAAAAAAACGTTAATGGATTCACGCTCATACAGAAAGGACATTTCTGAAAAAGAAGGAAGCAAAAAAAAAATGAAGGTGAAAAAACAAACGAAATACTTGGAACTGGAGAATAAGAAACAGTCTTTTCTAATAATCATTGAGAAAAAAAATTGACCAGTCGTAGTCTAGTCCGGACACGAGTCAAGAGCACTTTGTATAAAGAACGAAATGTCAAATTGAAAATTGATAAAAATGAACCTTTCGGTGTGCACAAACGAACGATATTATCCATAGAAATACGTAGGTCAAAAGTTATTACGTGGCTTGGAGAATTGAAATGGTACGTGGGTGAGAGGGGAGGAGGTATAGGGCAAGTGAAGAATTCATTTTCATACATCAGTGCGAGCAGGTATACGTTGGACGAGGTAGAGAGCATCAATGGCAGTGGGTTTTTTTTTTTTTGCATTCTCAATACGTTGGTATATTATTACGAAATGAGTGCACAACTTACCTCTGAACGATGTTAGGGTAGAAAAAGGTGAAAAAAAATCAAAAATATGAAAGGGTGTTGGTGAGGAATTTTTCGGTAGATTGCGAAACGGATGCGACTTCTGTTTAATGTACTTTACAATCGGGGGGGGGGGGGGGGGGGAGTACTTGGTTGGGGGGGAGACGTGTGAGAGGTGTTAATCGGGTATGTGTGGGTTGCGAAACAGCGACGACTACGACGCCGACGATAGACACTTTCCCAATACATGGTTGCTGTATATTGTGTCGTCGTCGTCGCAAATACAGTGTAGAAAAAAGAGCCAGGCGAGCGGGCTACCGACGTCGGTGATGAACGCCGGGTCGGTAACACGTTAACGATTTATCGCAACGTGTTATCGCGTCCGCCACCGCCGCCTCGTCGCGCGTCTCGGTTTGCGGACGTTGGCTAAATTGATGTTATTTGCGAACTGCGTCATCGGGTCTTATCGGTGTCGACATAATGAGCCAAAATTTACCGTTTATTCTTCCAATATATACGAGTAGTGTGCTAATGTAAACAAAGTGCACAACCGACGCGTCGGAGGTTTTTTTTCTCGTTTCTCGCCCTGGTCTGGTTGGCGCGACGATCCGGATTTTCGTCCACGTATTTTTTAATTAAATAAAAAAAGAAAAAAAAACGACGACGGAGCGAAAAAATAAATTAGTTTATTATTTTCGGGCGTTAATTAACACGTAAGAAACGTTGAGCAGATTTCAAAAATTCAGAGATCGAGAGTATCTACATCTGGCCAGAGACTCTTTTTTTACTGTTTTTCTTGGCCCCAGCTTCGGTTTGGCCAGGCTGTGCCTCTGGTCAACGTCCATTTCGTAATACTACTGACCACTTACGAGATGATGCCGGTGCGGGGACTGGTTCGTGCGAAGTATGGAGAGGCCGAGAAAGAGGGTGTCTGGCACGATGGCCGGTTCGCCTATGAGATAATTACTTTTCGAAGATTGATGTCGATGGCGGCATCGCTAGGCTTCGCGGCGGCGATTCCGAAGCCAAAGCTGGAACCAGTTTGGCGTGTAGTTTTTTATTTCTTTTTTACAAAGATCGATTCGATGTTGACTCTGGAGAAGTGTGTAATTAGATTCCAATTGAAGTTTAGTATTGAAGATGCAATGGTGGAAGTTATTTCTGCAATTCAGCAAGGCTTGGAAATGATTTTACTCAGATTTTAATGAAAATAATGACTAATTTCAGCCCAAAAGAATGATTAAATTCTGGTCCAAAAAAATGACAAAAAATATATTAAGTATATGAAAAGGGGACCACTTCTTGAATTTTTATAAAAAATACTTTTTGAATGATTTTTTTCAAAAAAACATTTTTTTGACTTTTTTTAAAATGTGTTTTTGACAACTTTTCTAAAAAAATTATTTTATTTTATTTTTACCGAACCTTTTTTATAAAGAATTTTGTAAGTACCTAGTTATAAATTTTTTTTAGTTTTTTTTTTTTTTGAAAATCATTTTTAAAAATTTTAAAATGATTTTTGACACCATTTTTTTCCTACAATTTTTTTTTTTTTTTTTTTTTTTTGAATACGAAATCACTTCTTGATGACTTTTTGATTTTGACCAATTTTTTTCTTCAAAGAATTTCTTTAGGATAAAAAAATTGCCAGGATATGAATCTAATTTTTTCATTCAACTGTTTTTTACTCATAATACCTGAAATAATTTTTTTGCATCTTTTTTAGAATAAAAAAATTAACTGTCATTTGTTTTTGAGAAATTATTTCAAAATATTTGTTTTTCTTGAAGAGGTTTTTTTACAAAACATTTATTTTCTTTTTCACAATTTTTTCATAGGGCGATACATAAGAGTCAAATTTCTCTGTTTTTATGCGAATCAAACCAAAAAAGAGCTCGAGTTGAATGAAATTTGAAATTTTGTAAAATAATTTTTTTAAAACTTCATTTGAACAAAATTTAGGTAAACTTGGCTCTAAATACATAAAATAATGTGTTTGAATAAAACTAAAAAAAGCAAACAGAATTAGGAATTAGGTGGAGAATAGTTTCAAATTGAATTAGAAAAATTTTGTTTGAACGGAATTTCAAAGAAAATTTGAATTAGTATTGAAGACAGTATTTTTCAAAACCAAAAATTAAAATACAAAAATCAAAAGGACGAAAATAATGACAACTGATTTGAGGGATGAGACGAGTAGGTGTATTTATAATTGTGTAGGATAAGAGTCATTCCTTCTCTCTTGATGCCCTTTTTTCAATCAAAAATTCAAAATAAAATCCAGAAGGGTGAAAATAATGACAATAATGACAAAAAAGTGAAAATGGTGACAAAATATGACGAAATCGAAAATAATGAAAATGATGACTAATTCTGAGCTCTGCGAAATGTTATCAGGTCAATGCCTTTCTAAAACAGCTTCCTATCTCTGTATCTAAGACCCCAATTCAAAAAGTTTTCCAACAAAATTTGTAGTTTGGGATCATGGAAATGGTTTTGTTCATTAGAAAAATTTCGATTGAACCCCTCCCTCCTCTCCTATATGGCATAATACGTACGAAAATCTCCAGATGGTTTTTATAAGTAGGTGTTATTCAAAATTGGAGGAGACAGATGGATTCAATCGAATTTTTCGTGATGACCAAAATAATTCCTGGGATCTCAATCTACAATTTTTGTTTGAAATTTTTTTCAATTGGGGCCTTAGAAATGGACGTAAGGCATTTTCATGGAAAGGGGATAGCATTTTTTCATTGAAGCAATTTTTGAAAAAAAAAATGAATGAATTTCATGATCAAGAAATATTATGATTGCTTTAAGAATTGACTTTTTGAAAATTTTGCCTAATTTTGAAGGTTTAGGAAATTGCATCAATTTTGATAATTTATTGAAATCAAAAATTCAACAAATTTCAGAATTTTGTCGAACTCATAAAAAATCTTGAATTTTAAATTTTAGCTGAAATTGTAATGTCAAAATTTGAAATTAAAAAAAAAAAAAATTATTCAAATTCCAACTACAATCTAGTTTGAATTTTCTAAAATTTATTAAAATTCGAAAATTTTTCATTTTTGAATTTTTAGACTTTGACTGATTTTGAATATACCTTCTGAATTTTGTGAAGAATTATTATCATAAAGTTGATCAGCTTTTTGTGCGTCAGTTTTTTTTTTTGTTTTTTTTTTACAAATTCCAGTCTTTGAATTATCTTGGGGTCGTCGATTGCACCCTTTATCATGTTTCCACCTCTCGCTGGCGTGGTCTTCTGTCCGCGAAGATATTATTTTAAATATGCTTAAACGAAGCCAACATCAAACATCGTCGTCGTTAAATTTATTATTAAAACGTTGGCTTGTATTACAAGTTCTGCATGTCGTTGTCGCGTCCAAATACATAATGAAAAATGATGTCAGGCCAGATCCTATGATGGACATTTGATTGTAGTCGATCAAACAAAGGTCGCCGGGGTACGCCTTTTTTCGACGCAGAACCAGTTTGCCGGCGGGTTGCATTTTTTTTCTAAAACGCGAGAAAGGGTTTGTAGTCGGGTATTGTTCGAGAACACCTCGCAGAATCTTCGACTGTATCTTTTCTTCCACTTCTTTTTCTACTCTGTAATGTTTCTTTTTGTCGTCCATCTACTACGAGGGGTTTTCTCTCCGTCATCTCGCTGCTCGCGTTCGTGTGCTCTGTCTAATGCTCTCTGCGTCTTTTCTTCTGCCAGACTGAGACACTGCGTACCTTTATAATGTGCGTATTGTTAAAACTTTGGACCACGTTTTGTGTTAATACATTATTTGAAACATGTTAAACGCATGCATTATATTGTCGTTTTTTTTCCTCCAACTCTTCTACCTTCCTCTTCGCCTTGTTGGTCGAATATAATGATTGGACGTCTCGCGTATTCTATTGATTTTGTCAGCGTGGATGACCAGTTTTTGCTCTTATGCAACGGTGTCCGTGTAGTTGTATTCTCGCGCATCCAGAGCCAGACCCTAGCTCACTGACCATAATGCTATTTGTTCGGTCGCGAGACGAACTCTTTTCACAAGTCAGTGTGTGTTTGTGATGTTTCGTCAACGCGAGATGATTTCTCAATGACGACGACCAACGTTTTATGCAAATTTCTCTCTATACCTGGACTCGGACATCGTTGTTGGTGGTGGTGGTCGCTACAAAAGGTAAAAAATAACAGGTATCGCGAAGGTGGTCAAATGTCCAGTTAACCCGAGTGGAAAAAACAGTTTCCCCGATAATATCATGCGATTGGTAAACGTATCACGAATTAGGGAAATTTCGCCCGATGCGTGGTCAATAACAGAGCCGATGCAGGAGCAGGAAATAGGTTGCCAAATCCAGGCGGCGCATTTAAAAGGTTATTCTGGTAACGTGACCCGAATATAAATATCCAAGATGGACCTCTGTACGTAGGTACGAGCATCGATGGCAGGATGTTGCGTATACGATGTAGTAGTTTCCTGTTGGTGAGCTGTGTCGAGTGCTGCGCGGAAACTTGAGTCGGTGGTTGAGAATGTTTGAAGGATGTGGAGATGATTGATCGTATAAAATTAGATAGAGATGATAGGGATGGAAAATTGTGAGAACTGTAAAGTTTGAAGACTTTGAGAGGATATGGGAGGGAAGGATCCTATTGGTTGTCTATTGGTCAAGTTTTGATATTTTCAAAGAGTATTTTTTTTTTTTTTTTTTTGCAAAATGTTCAGAAAATAGTCAATAAAAATTGTTTTAAGAATATAAATTGTTATAATTTTTAAAAAGGTTTCAAACATAATTAAAACACTAAAAATTGCTGTGAAATAGTAAAAATCATCTCAAAAATGAAAATTATTCGAGATTTTTTTTTTAATTTGTAGAAATTTCTATAAAATTATCGAAAAAATTGCGAAGGTTGCTGAAAATCACCTAAAATTGTTTTAAAAATGTGAGAACAGTCAAACATATTTTAATCGTCTTTAAAAGGAATTTTACCTATTTCTGAACATTTTTTTTGGAAATTTTTCACGAATTTTTTTTAGAATTTTGAGATGTGTGGACTTTTTTTGGACCCAATTACTCATTGTGGGTTCCAAAACCAAATTTAGCCTGCAAAACCCAAGTAATTGATATACATGACGACTTTTTATCAATTTTGTGATTTCCCCCCTCTCCACATCTTTTAACAGAAATAGATCTATTGGAGTTCACGAAAAAAAAAATTGGAAATCGAGTTCACTCTCAGGAAATTTTCTATAGACAACTTCAGATATTTTCTGCAGCTAATATCTAATATTTTTATGAATTTGGAGTCCAAAAGAAGAAGTAAGGAGAAGGAGACATTGTATGTTGTACTTAAAGTGCATTTTTTATTCATCCTAGTGTAAAATTGAAACTGAATTTGAAGTCAGCACTCGAAAACCCCAAGCAATCGATATACATGACGTTTTTTATCAATTTTCAAGACTGACCCCCCCCCTCCTTCACCCCCGCCCTTCGGTCGATCTATCCGAGTGAGCAATCAGAAAAAAAAATCAAAAATCAACCTGGAGAAACGTTCAGATCATTTTCTCATTTTCTGACTTCTGCATCTTGGGTCTGTCATTTTTCAAATTTTAATCGTTGGAGAGGGGTTGAAGGGGGATGAAACATTGTGAGAGGGGGTACAAAATTGATAAAAAATCTTCATATATATCGATTGCTTGGTTTTCAACCTCGCTGATTACGAATCTGACGTCAGTTTCAATCTAGGATGAATTCCAGTGCCGATATTTCAAAAATGATATCATTTTTTGCCTCAGTCTCACTGTGTATGTTAAAAATGTATTTTGAGAACCATTTGGCGTACGATAATAGACACAGATCATCGTTATAGGATTTAAGCCAGTCGGCCCGTCCGTCTTTAGTGTATGTAATAAAATGGCTCGAAATCAACTGGACCATAAAACCATAAAATACGTTTTGGCACATATCGAACTCTATAAGAGCACCGTAGCATGGTACGTTACCTTACGTTTTGTATACCTGACAAAATGGCAGGATATAAAAAAAATATCTCTTCATCTGTTCGTCTCCCTCCCTCTCTCTCACTCTACGGTCAGTCAAAGTAGACTGTAGAGGTGTGAAGGATTCGATGAGTTTGTCACCCCCGCGTACCATACCCACGGCGTTGTAAAAGCTCTATCAAAGTATATGTGTAAGGAAAATGACAGTAGGGCAGGATAAAGGGGCTCGTATAGGCTTCCAACCTGCCTTGTCATCGCTTTGTGCAAAAAGCTACCGCAACCGCACCACACACGTTATTATAGTATACGTATAGGTATAATATGGGACGAGGAAAAACGATACGATGGTCACAGCCAGTACAACGAGCACGACCAACCCCTTATGCGATAAAAGCGTTTTTACTGCTCGCTGAATGCTTTTGCTTTTGCTGAAAAATATGTATAACGAGAAAGTTTCATCCTAAGCCTTGTTGAAAATGTTACTTAAAAGTTTTCTTCTACTCCAGCGGGGGCATAGGCGGTCTCAGTCGTTTCATGGCAGTCGTCGTCGTACGTATGGCATGTATGTATACTTAACAACACACCCGCTTACCTCTGCTTGTCCCAGTGCTGTGAAACATGTATCTCCCTTTTGGGTGGATCTGAATGTGGATACTGGATATGTAATGGTGTTTTCCATAAAACTTGTAGGATACTGCGTGTCCTGGTGCGTCTGCTACATAAATAGATAAAACCTCTCTGCGTTGTGTTGGGGAATTATTTGCCGAATCATGAGTATTTCACAGTTTTTAGTATGCGGATCCATTCGTATAGCAACCCTTTGGTTTCCGATCCCCATTCGTCCCACACTATCTCCTTCGAGTCTCGTACTTGCGAATTATACGGAAATTTAAATGGATGATCCGCCTACGAAATGAAATGTGCTGAGAATGGAAAAAACCATCGAATTGAATCAACAAAAGATGAACGAACGGGGAGTCGAGAGGGTCTCTACGAACAATACGAATTTTGATGACCTTTTAGCTATAAAAAAATCTTTCGTTCTCTGTATTCTTAGTTTAAAATTTCCTCATCGATTCGTCTCAACGATAGTGAAATTTTCAGGTTAATAAAATATTCGTATTGTGACCTTCGACTTTAACGTTGTTGTTGTTGTCGTTTTTTCCAAATGCATTTTTTTTGTATGTGTTTGTACTGTTGTTTGTTTTCCTGTTCTCGTTCTCTGTGTGAGTTATCTCTTCATTTTGTGTTGATATTTTTGTTTCCTCTTTTGATGAAGACGACGCCAGTAGCGTGCGTAGCGTCGACAAGGTTCAGGTGTATTTGACTCCTGTACGAAGACGTCATCATACGAAGCAGAAAAATAGCGACCAAGAGACGCCATCTTCGTATGAACTCTTTATTATCACGAAGTCGTATTAACCTACAACTCGGATAGATGATTTTTTTTGCAAATTTTGGTGGAAAAGAGACGAGAAGTCTGTTTTATCATTTGCTGTAAATATCGCGAAAAAAATAGTTTTTGACGTTAAATGGTGTGATCCATTTTGAGAGATGAAGAGAGTATCTTATCATTCGCTATAAATGGTGGAAAAAAATTAATCGACGTCACGTGCTGAAGTAATATCTACCTTACTTGGATATACTTTCCATATATATGTTTTTTCTCATCAATATCGAATTATAAAGGTGATACCCTTTGCGGTGATTGGGGGTGCTGGGTGCATAGCAAGGAAAATAGCACTTCCATAAACCTACGTACTCGTACCGCGTGTAATAATTTTATAAATAAACCAATAAAAACCCATTAAAATAACGATTAACAGGTATTTGTTCGTTGCTTGTTTTGTTATAACAGAGTTTTTTTTTGTTTTTTTTTTATCATTTTCAAAGCACTAAATATTGACGTAAGTAACAGCACAATTAAGAGAGCCGTATACGTACTACACGTATACGAAACGAAAACAACTTTAATTCGAGTAGTAAAGAGTGCTACTGATAAGTGGCGATATGTGTTATTTTCTCCATCCATAATAGGTATATTATATTTTTACTCTTTTTTTTATTTTATACGTATGTCTATGTATGTGTGTTATGATGTGGCGTGCTTTACCAGCTTACGCCGCGTGTAGTGACCGCGCAGATAAGAAGTTGGCTAGATGCGAATGGCAATGGCGATTCAAAGTGAGTTTTAATTAGAGCTGGGTTGAGGTGTATGGATGTGTGGAGGTCGTGAAGGAGAGCCTAGAGGTGCCGATGGCGTGTCCAGGGTGTGCCAGAGGAGTGATTATGTTGCAAAGGAGGGATGCAGCCGATGCAGGGATGAATGATGAAGAATTGTGGTTTGGATTTGATAAATTTTCTGAATCTCTCTTCCCCCCTCCCCCGAAAAAAGGGAGTTGAAATTTTTATAAAATGAAAGAAGCAAGAATTGAGAAGTTTCCAAACTTCCTTCGTTTTTTAATACCATAAGTTTTTCAAAATCTACAAGGAACCAATTTTTGAATTTTCTGTTTTTTATTAAAAAATCTTGAAAAATTCTTCGAGATTGAATTCTTTGAATTTCTTTTGAATTGGAATAAACAAATCTGTTGCAACTGAAATTTTTCAACATTTTAATTGATTTTTTCCCTTTAGACGAAAACTAAGTATATTTTGAAAATTTTTAGATTTTTCAAGATGTATTCCATATTTAAAAAAAAAATTTGTTTCAATCAATTTTCTCAACTTTTATTCTGTTTTGTAAAATTTTCTATTTTTTATCAAGTAAATATTTTTTAAAACTATTGACATTTTGAATTATTCTGGATTAAAGAAAACCAGTTTTTCGAGGTGATTGTAGTTTTTTCAATTTTTTTATATAAATACCTAGATTTTTAAGTTAGTTTGTTTGTTTGTTTTATTTTTTATTTTTTAAATTGAAGAGATCAATTTTTAACGATTATTATCTTTAAAAAAATGATTTATGAATTTATCAAGAACGAATTTTTTCAAATTTTATTAATAATTCTTATTGAAGAATTTTTTTTTGACTTTTCCAAATTTTTTCCGAGCTGAAGAAAAAAATGTATTCCTGTTTTTTGCAATTTTCGTTTAATTTCCTCAATTTATTGCACGTTTTGATAGGTCTTCCAATGTTTTACTTACTAAAAATGTTTCAAAATTTCTTAGTGAGTATTGGATTTTATATATTTATTTATTTTTTTATTTGAATAAAACCATTTTTATACAGTTTGCCACGTCTTCAATTTTTTTTTGAATTTTTCAAAATTGTGAGAAACATTTTTGTTAGGTATTCTGTGTTTGTTGAAATTTTTTTTCTATTCGAACTTTTCAAAATTTCTTTAGGATTAAACTTTCTCATATTTTTCTAATTTGTTCCAAAAAAAAATTTATCAAAAATTTTTTCAAGTATTTTTGGTAAGTTTTTTTTTATTGAAGTAAGCTATAACGATTGAAGTTCAAATAATTCTTAATTTTTTCTTTACAATTTTTTTCAGTTTTCTACGGAATGTTTCCAAAAAAAATTTAAGATGATTTTTTTGTATTAAAATAATTGAGAATACGCTTTTTCAACGATTGATTTTTTTTTCAATTCTTAATTATTTTTTGTGGAATTTTTTTATGCATTTTTATCGGGTCTAATTTTCTCATTTTTTTCCAAGATACACAATAAAGAAAAATACTTTTGAAAAGATTTTTATTTTTTCAAATTTCACAGTTTTCAATTTTTTATAAACAGATTATTTCTGTTTTTCGATTTTGTATTTTCAATTTTCAAATAATTTTGTGTACTTACATTTTTTATGCTTTCTGTTTTTTTTTGTTTTAGTTTTTTTGTTTTTTTGTAGAATTTGATTTTTTAATGAAGCAAGTCGCCAATTTCAAATTTTTCTTGACATTAATTTTTTATGAATAAATATAGATTTTTTGAAGACATGAGGTGTCCACGAGATAGTGAAAGTAGTGAAAAAGTGTGATTTTGAAGCAAAAGTTGTGCAAAAATCAAAATTGAAAATTGAAAAATCACGGTTCGTTTCTAAACAAAATAACTATTCAATTTGTTCTTTGTATTGGAATTATGTATTGAGATTTTTCCAGCTGTTTGAAAATTTTTCTGTTTTAAAAATTTAGATTCAAAAATTTTTTTGAGGAGGTCTTTAAGTTTCTGTGTTTTTTTTGGCGGGGAGGGGTCTGAAAATTTAGTGAGTATTACTTGATAAAAAAAAATGAAGTTAGAAAGTTTTTTTTTTTTTGGGGGGGGGGGGGGTATCCTGTAGACACCATGAAACAATTTGAAAACAAATTTTCAATTTTGGAACAAATTGTTTATATTTTTAGCCATTTTTTTCGGTATTCCAAGGTTGTAATAATTTTTTTTTTTAATTTCAAGTTCAAAATTTTTGGAAATTATCGAGTTGAAGAAAAATCCTCGAAATATGATGTGTTCCGAAATGGTGGAAATCACGTAAATTTTTTCTTCTTCCATTCTCTCTCTCACACCGCATTCGACTGGTTCATTCGCTGGAAAAAAATAATCACTCGAGCGAGACGAATTTTATTACACGTGATGGCAACTTCTACCTTGGTGCATAGTTTTCCCTCCCCTCTTCGTATACCGCACGCCATACATTGGCTGGAAAAACAAAGAGAGGCAAAAAATGCATCACGGATATGTTTACATTTCACGCGCTCATCGGCTCGTCGCGTCTTGTTTCCGTCCCGCGGTCGTTCGCTTAGCTGGAAAAATGCACACAACATGGTCTGTGGGCTCGGCTCGGTAAACAAAACACGAGTGCAATGTGCATGTAGATGTAGTCCGCTCGAAAATTATACTCGTGCATGTGCAGGATCGATGAGTGGAAAAATGCACCGTAGGTACATGTGCTCGTATAATAATGTAACCAGCTCGCAGAGTATATTAAACCGCGAAATGTTGCGAGCCATTCGTGGAAAAGAGCACTGGATAATGGGTAACCTGTTTTTTAGAGTAAATAATCGCTCGAACATGTTACATCGAGTGTATTATTTTTCGAGATTGAGGGAGAAAGGAGAAACTATGGTGATCCTGTTTAAATATACGAGTACATGGAACGCCAGGGTTACTCTGCTGTAATTTGGGGATTCATTCATGAGAAATGTAAACAAGCTCCGAAAAGGCTCTCATTTTTTATTTCTAAATCTTCTCCGGTGTAAGTGAAAAATCACACATAAGGGATGAGCATCGAAGCAGAAGTCAGTGAAGTGAAAACGCGTCAACGTTAATTAAGCCATATGTCTTGAAAGGGCTGTGCTTTTAAAACCGTACATTAAGCTAAAGTTCGCTCTCTGACTTTGAGCTTGGAAGTGAAAAATCTGATGCGAGTGGATTCGATATGAAATGGCAGGCTTTTTGGCTCGGCACGTATGATAATTCGATGCGATCCCAGCTAATCCTATGAACCTCTGAAGAACGCCCCAGGAAAACCGCAGACCATTTTGATATAAGAATTGACAGCTCGGAAAGAGACGAGGAAAACCCACCACAGTGAAACCGGAGGCGTTTTTGGTTCGGTTTTAGAATGCTTGTCGAGTTATATAAAAATACTGCCATGATGCGGAGAAAAGCAGCAGATGTGGAAATAGAAACCATACCGTACGTGTGCACTTGACTCTCTATACGTAAGAGGAGCGAATATATACGGGAGAGTGCTTGTGCAGTGTGCACTGCTCATTACCTCATGTTCTATGTGGGGTTTAGCAGCGTTAATTAGTTGGCTGTGATGGTGTCACGTATGTATATACATAATATGCACTGTGCATATATCGATATGTGTGGCTTGGCCAAGTCCTCCCTTGCTATGCTCTGTGTGCTGTCGAGCACCTGTCACGACCATTCGATGGTACCTAAATGCCTGATAGTCTTGCTGAAGTGAAAGTATCACGTCGCATTTGCAAAAATTTCACGACACTGACACTTTAGAGCACCTTCACTTTCAGCTACGATAGCAGGTGGATTAATTTTTTTTTTTATTTATTTATTTATTTATTGAAATTATGGCTGCTCTACACGATGAATTTAGTATGCATTTTTTTGTATTTTTAATTCTCTGCATATCTATCAATGTCCAATAAATGGATGTGGAGACTTGGTAGGAAGACCAGAGAGGAGAGATGGCGATATTGCGTATATATTTATGCGTTTTGAAATTCGATCGATAAGTAAAGCTGATACGAACGAACGTGTCACTGTGCTCTACTCGCCTCGCGTCGTACGTACGTACGTACGTTCTCGTACGAGTACGTATAATACCACCAACCGATATTGTTCCCAGTATAAACGCTTATTCTTCCATTGGCTTTGTTCTTTTACTACGAGTATATGAAATAGCCGAGTTAAAGAAAAAAGTTTTGTAACCGTTGCAATCTCTAGTGGTCGGTGAGGTGATGGCGATGGCGTATTCATAGACGAAAGGGTCAATGGAGGTCATGCCATGGGCTGTGAGTGGCTTGAACCTTCGCTTGTCCCAGGTAGAGGTCTTCTTGACACTGTCTCAGTGGCTTCGAGATTCCTGCCAACGTCCTCGAGGGTGTCTGTAAATACTTTCAAAAACGCACTAGGTAGCATTTTCATTGTTTTTTTTTTTTTTTTTTTTTTTTTTTTTAGAAATTTTGGAATATTTTTTATTTGAAGAGGTTTATTTTCTGTAATTTTTTTTAATTTGCAAATTTTTGATTTCGGATAATTTTTATACCTAGTTTTAAAAAAAATTTCAGAATTAATTTATCATATTTTCTTTGTTTTTTTTAACTGCAAATTTTTATTTAAAAAATTTTAATCTACGATTTTCTTGAATTTTTCACTTTCTTAACGTTTTAATTTTTTTTTTTACAAAATTTCTACATTTTTTTCAATTTTTCACATTTTTTTAAATTTAAGTTTTTTTTTTTTAAATTTCAGAGGTTTTTTTAATTTTTTGATTTTCTTTAAATTCAATATTACTTTTTTACTTTTTTTCATTTTTTTTAGAAATTTTTGAATTGAAAATCTTTTTCGATTTTTGTGATTTTTTCATTTTGAAAAATTCCTTCCTGATTCTAAAACATCGATTTTTCACGTTTTCTGAATTCGTTGGGTTTTTCAATTTTTAATGTTTTAAAATTTATTCGCTCAATATCTTGAAATTTTTCTAGTATTTTTTTTTTGTTCTAATAATTTTTAATCTTTCTCATTTTTTCAATATTTTTCTATTTTCTGACTTCGCAATGATGTTTTTTTTTTCATTAATTTCTAAATGTTCAAGTTATCTACCTAATTCTTTGAAAATTTGTTTCAAACTTTTTTTTTCTCTTTCAAGTTTCCAACTTTCTTCTACATAATATGTACCTACTTTTAAAACTTCTTTCAACTCTAAATTAATTTTGAAATTTTTTTAATTGTTTTAAATTTGTCATTTTCCGAATTTTTAAACTTTTGAAAATTCTTGAAAATATCAAAATTTTTGAGTGTTTCTTTTTTTTTACAATAATTTTAGTAATTTTATTTTTTCTACTTTTTGTTCAAAATTTCTCAGTTTTTCTAGTTTAAAAAAATTTCTTTTCAAATTTCAATTTTTTTAGAATTTTATACTCATTTTTAAATTTTAGAAAGTTCTTGAAAATTTTCCAATTTTTTGAGTATTTTTAGCTTTTTTTCGCTTTATTATTTCCATTTCTTTTCTTTATTTCTCAATTTTTCCATTACCTGGTTGAAACTAACTTCCAAATTTCAATTTTTTTTTTATCAAGTTGGTGAACATTTTTTTTCACCTCGTCATTTCTGTAATTTCTCAACTTTTGAAAATTCTAGAAAATTTTTCACTTTTTTGAGTAATTTTAGTCATTTTAATAAAATTATTAGGATTTTTTTTTGAATTTCTAAAGATTTCAAATTTTCTTAATTTTTTTATGAGTTTACGTACTTCAAATAAAAATCTCAAGCTGCCATTTTTGATTTTTTCTCCATTGTTTTTGAAAATTAGCGTTTTTTGTATTTTTTGACTTTTAAAAAATTCTTAACTTATTTATTGTTGTTTTTTTTTTCAATTTTCTCAATTTCCTGAATAAATAACTTTTCTTCTTAAAATTTTATTATTATGAGTTTTGAATTTTTAATTAATTTTTATTTTTTTTACAAATTTGAAGGTTTAATACTTTTCCATTTTCCAAAAATTCTTCAAACAATAAAATTTTCTAAAATTTCATATCAACAATTTAAAAAAAAATGTCGGCAAATTCTCCAATTTTAAAATTTTTGAAATTCTTTATAAATTATTGTTTTTTTACAAACCGTTTTTTGTTGTTTATTTTTTTCAACTTTTTCTGACTCTGAAATTTTTCATTTTTATTTATTTTTATTTTTTGAATACCTATTTCTTATCTTTCACAATTTTGATGTTTGATTTTTTTTTCAATTCCTAAATTTTTTAAATACTTACTTTTTTTGGCTTTTCAATTTTTTAGATTTCAATTTGTTATACCTAATTGATTGAAATTTTTTGAATTTCCTATTAAATTTCCATTTTTTATTTTTTTGAAAATCCTTTTTTCAATTTTTAATTTTCAAAAAAAATCTAGTGTACCTGTACCTATAAATTAATTATGACTATTGAGCGTAGTTTTCAAATTGATGGTGGTTGCTATAGCCGAAAATTTTCAAAATTTAATGCTATCGATAGACATGTCTGAATTTCGAACTTTTTTGTGTTGTCTCGTTAATCGATTGATATTTTGAATTCGATAGCACGTGCATAATTATTATAATAAATTTTTCGACGTTGAGTGTACTGTACGTACGTCGAGGTTCAAATATCTCACCCGTCAGCTAATTTTTATTCACGTACGCAAATCGCTGATCGATGTGTTTGGTTTTCGACGCGTATAGCGATAAGAAAAGTCGAGACGACGCGAAGCGAAGATTTTTTGACAAGCATTTATATATTGATTGCTGATTGAGCAATTTTAAATAAATGTATAGACTTCATAGGTTATGTTTTTCAATTAGAAATCCAGTACGACCACATTCATTGTTGGTCACTGTTTAGCTAAATGTTGTGGCGACCCTCATTTTATAGACATTATCGCGGTATTATTGGTCGTTATCTGGGAAATTTTCTTTCAAAAAAGAAAAGAAAAAAAAGAAGGAAAAAACAGTACCAAATTACTCTAAATGAAACGAACAACTTCGAGAATATACGTATGAAATCGATACGTATACGTGCGAGCTTTTGTTATTATACGTGTGCTGGATTTTTTTTTTCTCATTCTTGCGCAGTGCTACGATTACGACGAGGTTGATTTAGTACGAGAGTAAATGAAAACAACAACTTCATTTAGATTAAAAAACTAAATCGAAGCAAAAGTATAGAAAGGAGGGTAGTATTGTTCTTGAAGCACGAGAGTACGAGTACACGGTTCCATTCTGTGTTCTGTTCGCTTGTCCATCGTCTCTCTATTATTTGATACCAACGCTGACACGTATTGTTGGTGAGTTTTTCTCTCATTTTGAATACGTGCGCAAGCAACGAAGATGATTGGTGACGAGTGTAGCGAAAAAAGCAAAAAAATAAAAACAAGAGTTGGAGAGAAAAAAAAGTACGCGGTTAGGACGTTGTGGTAGTGAGACCATGAGGAGGAGTAGAGGAGTTCGCGTATTAAATATCGTACGACGTCGGAAAGCGTTCTTTTTTCACTCCATTTTTCTCATATTTTTACTCTATCGTTGTGTTTGTACGAGATGAAGACGAAGGACGTGAAAAAGGAGGGTAAATGCATACTCGAGCGGAGAAGGAAAAATTTCTATACGTGGCAAGTGCAGGATCGCGTTCCACTTTCGAAAATTTCTCAGATCGACCATAAAACTGTGTAGGTGTATCTTTCATTATTCTCATCATAACTAGTGCACTCTGGATTGATGCTGCATTCATTACGGATCATCCGCGCAGCTCTATAATAGCCGACCATCTCGTACTTGGAAAAAAGTCGCGCACTTGTAAGGCAGAGAACGGATTTCTTGGTCTTGGCTACGTGTAATCTGCTCTCTCTCCGGAGTATTATACGCTCTAAAGGGTTGCTTAATTTTTCATTTTGTAAAGAACTCTCTCGGAACATCTTTCATTATTAGTGCTTCTTTATAGTGAAACGGGATTGTCGAGCGTTTAAATTCATTTCCGTTGGACAAAACCTCCCGCTGAGCTATTCAGCCTGCAGAAAGGCCGCGTACTACAATTGCGACGTAATCTGGCGTAAGAGCTGGTTTCAAAGTATTTTTCGATCTACTCTCAGCTTGTGTAGGCATTTTTTTTCTTATTCCGAGATACCTACGTATGTAAGTACGTCCGTATTGTGGTTTGCTTCGTCCCTCCCCCTTCCCATCTTCTTCTGGCATTTGTCCTTCCTGGACGACTTCGTAGGTTGGAGAATTTTCTCATCTATACTTAGTGCTAATTTTGATCAGGTTGTTTACGAGAAAATGACAGTTCTATCTTTGGTTTCAATTTTCACCCAATTTTTGCCAATTTTTAATTTTTTTTGAAAATTAATGAATTTCCTCACAAAAATTTTTCAAGTATTAAATTCCATCAGAAATTTATTTCTTAGCAAATGAATTATTGTATCAAAGAGAAAAATCTGGGTAGAAAAATTCTCCAAGCCCAGAAATGATAAAAAATTATTCCTTCAATTTAAAAATTCAATCGCCGGATTTTTTGAAAACTAAAAAAAAAATCTTACAATAGTTTTGTAGTGAAGATACCCTTATTCATACCTACTTCTAAAAATGTGAAGAAATAAAAAATTGGAAAAATCAAATTTTTTCAAAAATTAGAATTTTGAAATCTTGTAAAATTTCTTACAACAAATTAAAATTAAAAAAAAATGGAAATTTAGGCTTTTCAATTTTTAAAAATTGAAAATTGAGAAACCTGAAAATTAAAATTAAACATAAGAACCTACCTATATTCAATCAAAAACAATTTTAAAAAATGATAGAAAAAAATTGAAAATTTTACTAGTTCATTTGAAAGAGGTTTGAAAAATTAAAAACATCAAATGAATAGGAAATCCATAAAAATATTTTAAATTTCAAAAAATTGGTAAATTTAAAGAAAAAAATTCTTGAAACGGGAAAAATTTGAAATTTAAAATTTTTTTGAAGATCTTGAACTTGAAAAGAATTGTATTTCAGAATTTTAAAATTTTAAAATTGAAGATATGAATTAACATCTGATGAATAAAAAATTCCTAAGAAATATAAAATTTGAAAGAAAAGTTTCAAAACTTGAAAATATACATTTTTTTCCTTTATGCAAAAAAAAAAAAAATCAGAATTGCAAATTTGAAAAAGACGTATGTATCTGAAACTTTATATTTAAAAAAAAAATAATCTCAACCCTTCTGATCTCCTCACCTCTCCCCCCAATTTTTTTTTTAGAAAATCTGAGTGTATTTCTGAAATAAAATTGTGATTTCGAAAATTTGGAAAGAATTGAAAATATCGAGCTTGGGAAAATTCAAGATTTAAAAAAATAGGTTTGAAAAAAAAATAGAAAATTGCAACTTTTCAAAAAATTATAAATTTTGGGATTTGATTTTTTTCTAATTTGAGGGGAAAGTGGTGATTTTTCAAAATTTCCAAAAAATTCAAGCTTCAGAAATAAAAAAATTGATTCATTTTGAAAATTAAAAAAATGAAAAATAAAATAATGAAGAAATTGAGGCTTGCTCAAAAGATTTGCAAGTGGAATTTAAAAAAATTGAGAATCTTTGAGACTAAAAAATGGAAATGAAAAAATGGAAAAATATTTATAATGGAAAAAAATTAATATTCCAAAAGAAAGTTGTGAATAATTGGTCGGTCATTGAACCCTTTGAAAAGTTTGGAAATTTGGAAGTGAAAATTGCAAACATGAAAAAAAAATTGTAAAATTTAAAGAGAATTGGGAAAAATGAATTTTCAAAGAAGAATTTTTTAAAAAGTTGGAAATTGAAAAATTTTCAAAGTTGTAAACTTCTAAGGAATGGAAATTTTTGGCAAAAAAACATTTATTCGAAAAGAAGTCATTATTATTTTTTTCTTACAAATCTTCTTGAAAATTAAAAACACAGCTTGGAAAGAAGTGCTCTCAGCAGTCAAAAAAAAAAGATGTTCATTGAATAAGTAAGTATATGTATTTTCCTTTAAAAAAACGTTTTTCCAATTTCTTTTCAGCAATAAGTATCAATCTTTGGAAATTGAACAGAAAAAATTTCTCACCAAGAAATTGTTTCGAATGAAAAATCATTTGTAGAAACATAATTTTTCAGCAAAAAATTACCTCAACAAAATAATTTCTCACCTCGTAACTCACTCGTCACCCTTCTACACCTCGATAAATTTCAAAAATTAAAGCACGTACTTCTGGGAAGACTTTCTAATTTTAAAATCCATGCACGAAGGAAAAAATACGAGTAAATTATGGAAGAAAACTCGTCTTCTTCTTGGAAAACTCAAACGCAACCGATGACAGCGTCATTAAAAATTTAACCGTCTCGTACAGTCGCAGCACGATTTCTGCGCCGAGAAGCGACCATTGTACACGAATGACGAAATACCCCAGAGACCAGAGTGAGTCGAGGATAATGCGTGGAAGATGCCCGAAGGGTTTAAACGTACCATCGATGCTGATGCTGGTCGATGAGTCGCAAGAGGCTGAATGACCCAGCATCGTTAAAATATTGACGAGATAAGCCAAAGGACTCGATTGATTGGCAAAATACTTATGCTACTCTGTATATGGGAAAGTTAGTCCACAACTCCACATAATGGAAGTTCTAGTACTCTGGGACCCTCCCTCGATTATTATTTCGAGTCGACTTTATAATCAAATGTGGTCATTTCGAAGTTACTGTGTTTTGTTTTGGGACGCTGCTGGACATCATTAGTGCGCGTTATTTTGCGGTCGACCGCGATCTTGTGGAGGTTTTTCTCTCTGAGGGGTTGGTCTCTCTCGGTATGGAATGGACTTTGGAGCTGGGACTACCTAATAAAGTGCTCGTTATTACTACGAATTGGCGATCCACTTTTCTTTTGTATGTATTGTTTAACCCGTGTATCCTGAGGCGTTCGTTAAGATCGAGAATTTTTTTCTTTTTTTGGGGAGGCAGTTGCAGACTCTAGAAGGGGGCCTTGCCCAGCATATGTAACGAGAAGACAAGCGAAAAGGTTAGAACTGCATTTTGTTACAACGATTGTCCAGTGGTATGTTGTAAGGTTAGTTGTGTGTTGAATGTACATATGAATGTGGGTCCCCCGCCCCATTCTCCATCGTGTTCTGTACTCGTGTTTCTTTTTCTTGGCTACATTATTATTACAATGTATCGAAAAATGCATACAACAATGTGTTTATTGTAGACAAGAGGGTAATAACTGACCACCGTCGTGTACCTTGCGTTCGCCTGCGTATAAATGGCCAGAAGGACGCGCCAGTTGATAGGGGTTAGGGGATGGATTATGATTGACAGGTCTCTCTCGCCTTGCATCGTTCTCGCAGATGAGGTTCTCACGACTCTTGTGTAACTGTTTAAGGGTTAAATCGCGATGACCGTCCGGTTTTCAACGTATACAGCATTCTTCCTCTAAAATTACGGTGCCATGTTTTCGCTCATTGCTCGAGTCGACTTTTCAAAAGATGTGTCGAACACGCGTCAATATTACACGTACGATTGTACATTACATTTTGCACGTATGTAAGTTGTATCTGATAACGTAGCGCCGATGGTGACGTCAATAGACTTCAGCTCGCATAGAAGGGTTGTTAAACTCGTAGTATACCGTTGAGCTTATACATAGAGCAAGTGTAGTAATCGATATATTTTTTCTTTCTCTGTTACAGGTATGTAAAGCTTTCCAAGTTCAATTTCATTTTACTGCTGTAGTAAGTTTGGTCAACTCGCAACCATACCTATTTCATTCCAAGTGGATTTGGTGTGCTGAGTCAAGCAGGTAAAATTTCCTTTGAGAAAGGATTTTTTTTACGAAAATGTAAATTTCATTCGAATTAGGGGACTAAATCCCTGTAGGAGTATTTCTTTTGGGCCAAGAAAGCTCGATACTGAAATTGGCATAATTATGCCGCAATGATAAGCTTCTTAAATTGGATCAATATTTGAACAGAAGTGGGAACTTTTTAGTAGGCTGAGATCAAACAGAATTTTTATTCAATTGTAACGATTTTTGAAAATAATTTCAAGGTTATTGAGCCAATAAAAATAGCACAAATTTTGGTATAGTGAAAATCTGTTAGAAGTCATATCATTTTTTCAAGTTCAAATTTCCCTTGTTATTTTTTTTAAACGTAATTTTTTTGGGGTTAGAATTTTTTTTCCCTCCTCGAACTTTTTGTATCCTGGAAATTGTGAAAATGTCTCATTTGTTGTTCTCAAATCGTAAAATTTTGAGTTTTTATAGTTATTTTTTCTCAATGAACTGAATAAAAACTATATTACCTATGTACTCTCAAATTTGTGAAAAAATTCATTCTAAATTTCATAAAAAATCTTGTAAGTGGCTGGTGGTTTACATTTTGGTATTTTAGGTGCTTCAAAAATGAGTGCTATAAAATTTTGAAAAATAATTATTTTTCTTTCAGAAATAATCGAATTTACCAAATTGTGTAGATGGCGTTTTCACGCTGTTGACACTGTTTTATATGTATGTTGTGGATACAAAATATGCTGAATGGCGTAGTTTTGTACTCGTGGGTAAAGTAGTGAGCAGTTTGTTTATATTGAATAACTTTAAGAAAGGCGGCACGCAAAACTTTTTCAGTAATTGCGATTTGGAATGGAAAAATATGCTAATTTTTTCCAATGAAAGTCAAAAATCCATGACTTTGAACAGTAAAATTCATGACTTTCCATGACCTAGTGATTTTTTTGAAAAATTCATGACTTTTTCATGACCTCCATGACCTGTGGACAACTTGTATGAGTGCACTTTATCGAATAGGCAAACGCGATCATGCAGCTTATGAGCCTGAAGATCAACGCCCCAATTTCCAGTTTTGGTTCTGCTGTTTTGCGCAACCCGAAAATTTTCTTTTTTTGCAAATACTCACATCCTCATTGAGTGAAAATCATATTCAAATTTGTTTCTCATTTTGAAATTTGATTCAAGCCTTCTCACCATTGAATTTTTTCAAATATTGGAAATCCAAGTGTTAATGTTGAAAATCCCTCTCCCCCCAATGATCAAAATACTCGGATTCTTCTTCCCTTTTTCCTCCTTTTCAAAATTGAGTGTCATAATATGCTACATGTGTACTATATGTACACTCGAGAACAATATCCACAACCTATTTCTGTTCATTATGTTTTTTGAACATACTATACACATTCGTATTTATAGAGCGCTTTCAACTGCCAAAATTTTGCAGTACTTTTGGTCCGCGTCGGTTACAACTCATAATTCGCCGCTGCGCTGCGTTTCTCTTAAAACGTGGTCAAAGTTTTGATATTCATTTTACGCTTCATCATAGAAGAAGCAGTGGCGAGGTGAGGTATCGCAGGGGCTATGTTATTCGAAGAATTTTCCTACCCACCATAGAGTGGCAGTCGAGATTTTCATGTTAGAACTTATCAAAGCCAGGTTTGTTGTTATGATGCTGTAGTTTTCTATGCTTTGAAAACCCTTTTCAGTTTCAAACAAGAGCTACCTAGCTTCTAGCATCGGTGGGCCCATCATCTCACATTTTCTTCTTGCCTTCACTTCGAGTCTGTTAATTTTTTGATTTGTTGTGGTTGTGGTTGTTGTTGTTTTTCAAATAGTTGCTTGGTGAAATCTACCATGCTAATCCCTCCTCTTGTGTGGTTCTGCCTCGGCACGAGTCAAAAGAGAACTCGTAAAATTCTTCCCTTTTTTTTCTCTGTCGTTCCCTCGTTATCGGGGTTTTTTGGGGGCTGGTGTAGTAACCGCCTTTTGTTATTATTTGTCATTTATGCGATGCCAAAGGCGGCGGCGGTGTTCTGCGTGCTGGTGTTGCTGATGGTGGTGTGTTTTCTGTGTTTTGATTTCTTCTGTATAGTAAAATGTTTTCATAACATCGGTTTTATGAATAGAGCTCGAGAGATGAGAATGAGATGATCCCTTTTCTCCTGTTCGGTGGGTTGGTTTATTTTGCTTTGCGAAGACTACGCGATTTGGTCTGGCGCGCTCGTCGTCCTAGTCAGGCTCGGTCTGGGTTGTAAATGTTACTAAGTTGGGATGCTTTTGCTTTTCAGTTACACAAAACTACACGAATCGATATTCTCGAAACTTTGAATGTGGTGCGAATTTTTTCCCTCCCTTTGTCACATGGTGAAAGAGGGCCAGCGATGAGATGAGAAGGTTCGGATTATTTTCAGGGGGGATGTGAGAAGATGCGGGTGTATTGCTTGGAAAGAGGCAATTTTTGAGGTCATGAGTATTCAAATTTTTGGTTTTGAAAAAAATTGGTAAATGCTGCAGAAGATGAAAAAAATGTCACCCCGTGAAAAAAGGTCTGGAAATCCGAACCCTGCTGAGGTGGATTTGAGTACTGGTAGTCTACCAGTCTGGAGTGTAAATTCAGGAAGTAGTCTGGCTCCACGACAACAATGATTCCAACCATGCTTTTCCTTCTTTTTTTTTCTTGTACTTGGCGTCAGAGGTGGATGTGGTGGTGGTGGCAAAAAGTGCCATAGACGCGGTGGAGTAACCGAGCCAGAAATTGTGAGGATGCAGAGAGAGTGAGAGAGATAGAACTGAGAGAAAAAACGTGAAGCCTCGCTATCAGAAGTTCCATACTATAGGATGTACGTGGAGTGATATAGTAAAGTATAGTATATAGAATGGAAGGTAGAATAGGAGGTGAAAGAGGTGGAGGAGGAGGCGATGGCGAGGAGCAGCAGCACTGCACGACGAAGTAAGGCACGCAAGAGGCAGCAGGGTACACGATTATCTTATGAAAGAGCGCGTGCGTGTCGGTGCGGGCGTTTAGTACGAGGTCGTCGCCATTGCTGAATATGACCTACAGTTGTAGTAAGAAGGAGCAGCGGTAGAAGCATATTGCGAGACAGCGACGCGAACTCTCCTCGCTCCGCATACCTCGCCCTGGTCGTTGGTTTTTTTTTATGTATAACGAAGCGTTGTGTGCGGTCATCCTCTCCCGCCTATTAGACCGCGAACCGAGCTGCGGAGGACGTTAACCCGACGCCGTCGTTATATTCGACGCGCCTCAGTGTTACCATCGCGGACTGAGCGTAATTTCGTACGTTGCACCATGCCCTGTCTGCCTATGTTTAAGAGGTGATGGAGGTGGAGGAGGACGCGAAGACGGGATTTTTATTTGTCGGAGGACATAGGCTAAGACGACGATGTGATGCAGAACTTGCAAGTCTGCGTTCTGCCTCTGCGCTGCGTGCTGATGTTTTTTTTCCTCCTCTTGCTTCTCCAGTTTCTTCTCTCTAGCTGTATATCTTTTTGATCCGTCTCGATGTAGCCGTGCGTATGGCGCTGGTGTTGTGGTTTTTTTTGTCTTCTTCAATTAGATGTCTCTGATTCGCTGTATCAGCAGCCAAGACATTCTACAGTTCTTGTGAACATGCTGGAATGATACATAAATCAGTGGCGTAGGCTCTAAGTACATTATTATCAGCCTGTTATGGATATCCTTCTAATGTACTTAGTTACAGGCACAACTGAGTGTGAAATTGAAACATTTTCATTTTTCAAACGACGTGATTACTCATATTAAATTGTTTTTTGTATTGTATGCACCAAAGGGTGTGCACAACTTGCAAATCGTGCTAACCTTGGTCGAAGAAAGGTTCATGCTGATGCTGAAATGGGGAAAATGCAACATCAGCAGTTCTACGCTGGTGTGTCATGGTCAAGTTTAGTGAAAAACAGCTAATGGTTCATTGTGGATTCATTTTCATTCGTATTTGGTCACTGTGGTTCAACTCAGGGTGTATCAATTTTTTCATTGCATCGCAAGTTTAGAGTCTCTTGAGCTTATTTTTGAGCAGCATCTATGTCAATTTGGCAATTTGTGTGTTTCGAATATATATTGAGGTGCCTCTGGCGATTTTCCAATTTATTTACCTTATTCTTCGTAAGTCAACGTGACTGAGTTTTTGGAAAGGTACCTACCTGTTGATGAATTCTCTCATTTATTCAGACTCAAGATCAATCAGTTTGCCTGTTTACTCATTTGAAGAGTGGCAAGTATCAACGGTTCAAGTCAAGATCACCTTTCAAGTACTAACAGCCCAAGTCAAATATCAGCTTGTCTCTTGGAACAGAAAAACACATTGCTCCTAGGTACCTTGTTAGTTCTTTCCTTACCATCTATCTCATGACTTTATTGTTTGTAGAAGGTTTCCACCAATAGTAGAAGTCAAAGGAACGAAGCCCCAGATAAAAATGACAAGGCCAGAGCAATGTTTTTCTCTGTTCCGAGAGAAAAACTGATTTGACTTGAGCTGTTACTACTTGAAAGGTGCAGTCTGGACTTGAACCCTTTATTCTTGCCACTCTTCATTTGAAATTTTCAGCTGTTCAATTTTGAAATAAGGACACATAATTGATCTGGAAAATTGTTCCTCATGTTCATCACTTTATCAGTATCACTAATGGAATATTTGTTTCCAATATTCGCTTATTCGACAATTATTCATTCAAGTTCTGACAAGCCACTCATCTGTTAGAGGCTTCTTCATGCTGAGACCAACCTGTGTCATTGTCAGTTCTCTCTGATTGTGAGGTTCGCTCTATGTGTAGGTATAGTTTAATTACCTACACAGTATGTTTCATATTTCCACTTAATCGGTTGCCTCTCTACGAGTGCGGAATTTTCGAAAAACGGAAGGTATTTTTTGGACGTGAAAATTTGATAAGGTGTGTCATACGCAGCACGTGGAATGAAATATTCCGCATCGTATTAGCTTTTGAGATGTGTTTTCAGGTGTTTATTTGCCAGATGTTGTAAGATATATGGTCGTATGTGTGGTATGTACTGTTTAATGTGTAGGTATGTTGTCGAGAGCCTATCGAGAGAATTTATGGGCGTTGATTGTATCGGCATGGGCCGCGACGACGCGGCCAGAATGGCACAGTGTGTGTTGTTCTACGTTCTACCACATCTTACCAGCTCAATACATTCCTCTCTAGTAGTGTGTGGTAATGGGATGCTGCGTAAAGTTTGCTTTGACAATTTTCTCTCGTGTTTGGCAGATTCGAAAAATTTGTGAATTTCTTCCCAAATGATTTTCTTCGGAGAAATGTTTTTCACATTTGGTTTGGATTTTGTGCAGAAATAGCTAATCATTTTTCTCGTCTTTGGTTTTTTTCATTATTCATCTCGATTTCGTGGTATGGGTCACGTAAACATGACCGAAAGATGGGTTCGTGTTTACTGTATGACGTTCAATTACACGAGATAAAATTTTTGACCAGAATGCAAAAATAAGCGCGATTAAAAATTAACGAGCTTTTTATGCGACGTGAAATGGGAAATTCTTCAGTTCTGTGTAAGCGAATTATTCTTATACAAACGTCGTTTTTCACTGATGAAAGTATAATATTGTGTGTCTGTGTGTGATATGTTATGTGCGGTATGTAAAGATGATACAATTAATAATTACCACGTTACCCCGTCGCAGCGCAAGTTGAAGTTTTTATAGGTCGTCGGGAAAAATTATTGACTAAATTGGACGAAGAAATGGAGTAGTTATTTTGAATGAATATGGACTGGGTGATGGCGGGAAGAGAGAATGGGTACGATATCGTACACATGTTCGTACGTAGGTTAGGACCCGAGTTTTACATGAACGAACTATAGCGAAAAAAACAGACGAAAGAAAATACTTAAATTAATAATGTAGGTACTTTAAATACGTAGACTATGTACGTTATGTGCTTACTACGTTCGTCTCGGCTTATTAAATTTACGTATTGATAATTTTCTTCTTCTTTTTTTCTTTAATCAGTTGTACATACGATTACATACACGTTGCTCGGCTCGGTATGTGTGGTGTTTATAAATGTAGGGTATTTTTACTCTTTTCTGAGCGTCTCTTTTTATCATATCAATCTGTAGATTTCAATGGTGTTTATCAATTACCAGCTTGGAGCGTGAAAAAAGACGGAGAGAGAATGTCAGATAGTGTTATGATTATGTTGTTGGAATTTTCGATGTTGATATGAAATGTCAGGAAAACATCTTTTGAAGAACTTGGTAAAAATCGTTGATATTTCGGAAATTTATTAAGGTTGTTTTTTTTTTTTTTTTTTTTTTTGTTAAAATTTGTTGAAATTTTGTTTTCTTTCAATTTTTCGTTGAAATTCATTAGAAATTCATTCTTTCTTCAATTCACGTTTCTCTATGAATTTTTGAAGTGTTTTGAACTGAAGACATTCGGGTGCTTTTTCCCCATAATTTCCACACCCTCTTGAAGATGTCACAAAATCCTAAAAAGGTGCAGAAGAGAGGCTGATTTTTGATTTGGAAATTTTGTTAAACAGCTTGTAGGTATAGATTAAAAGTGATGAAAAATTATTACAGCGTTATAATAATTTATTGTCAAAATATACTGAAAATTTCTAAAAATATTTCAAAAGTCATTCAAATACCTAACTTCAAAATTGATTCAAAATAATTTATAACAAATTGTTGAAAAACTGTGAAATGAAATGAAATTGTCATTTTTTTCAATACACCATTGATCAATCGATTTAAATGGAAACACGATCTCGCTCAATGAAATTTGAAGATTTAATCGAATTTCTAGGATTTCTGGCATTGAAAAATTTGTTGAATAAAAGTAGATTTTTATTAAAATCGAAAAATCCACTTGACTCGAATGGAAAAAATATTTTTGATGGATGCTCAAAAAGTTCATCTATCTGTTAAAATCGATTGATCGAAATCGAAGATCATTCGATTTATCAAAATTGAGGAATTAATTTTGAATTGGTCTTATTCGTGGATTTGAATCCTCAGTACCTGTCAGTTTATCAAAATCAAAAACATATCGATTCATAGAAATTTTAAAATTTATTGAATTGATAAAATTGGACAACAACTGTCCCTAAAATGCATCAACCTATCGAAATCGAATTATCAATCGATTTATGGAAATTGAATATGAGTGTTTTACCCAAATCTTCAAAATGGGTGGGAGGGGGAGGGGAATTGGTCAAATCGATATTTTTGTAATAACCAAAATTATTCTTGGTACTCCAAGCTACAACTTTTGTTTGGAAATTTTCTCAATTGAACCCCTCTCTCTCTCTCCCCTTGGATTTTGCATGAAACCCCGTAGATACTTATTCAAAATTAGAGAGGTGAGAAAGGAAAGGGCCAGTTGAAATTTTTTAAAAAGAAAGTTGTGAATTGGGGACCTAGAAATAATTTTGATTATTATAAAATTTTCGATTTGACCCCCCCCCCCCTCCCCCCTATTTCACATATCATTATGTAAATACTCATCAAAATTGGGGATGGGTCCAATTGAAAAAATTTTCAAACAGAAGTTGTAGCTTGAAGTATTATAAATAATTTTGGTTATTAAAAAAATGTTGATTGGACCCCTCCCTCCCCTCCAATATCGTATAATATAACTTATATGATTATATTATTGAAATCTGGTGGAGGTAGGGGCCCATTTGAAAAAAATTTGGAACTAAAGTTGTGGCTTCAAATCTTAGAAACAATTTTGGTTATTACAAAAATGTCGTTTGGACCCCTCCCTTCCCTCCAATTTTGAATATAAAGTATCTATGCAGTACAGCTCAATTTTTTGAAATTGAAAAATTAATTGAATCCTAATAAAATTGGGATTCCCTGCCCCTCCCCCCAAAAAAGAATCCGTTTGTCCTCCTCAAAAATTTATCGATCCATCAAAAATCTAAATTTTATGAAACAAATAAAATTGGATAGTTGCTCAAAAAATTGATTGCGATCTGTCAAAATCGAAATATATTATTGATTTATCGAAATCAAAAATTAATCAATTCTTGGAAATTGAAAAATTTATTCAACAGTCCACAAAAAAGAATCCCATGGTTAAATTGAAAATTGAAGATATTTCAAGATTGAGAATCATTCCTAGAGGGCTGGAGGATTTTTTTTCAATTTTTTAAAAATCTTCAAAATAATTATAAAATTTTCTGCAATTTTTCGATAGACGATAATTTTGGTCCCAACATTTACGAGTTTCAACTCTCGATGGCTTTTGAAGTTTTGACGAGCTACTCGTGCTGGCTCGAGTTCCCTCAAACCGAATCTCTAAATTGTGAAAATTGACTACTATATTTGGTGAATTGGTAACAATTACAGTACAGTTAACGTTCTCGCTGCGGCTGGTGCAAGTACATACATTACAATTACATACGTACACCAACCAGTCAGCACACACCATACCGACGCATTTGTGGTAGTATTTGTGAAAAAAAAGAGAAAGATAGAGAGAAAAAGGAGTAAGCAAACCAAGTACATACGTAACGAGTGCGACGAGCGACGAGCGACGACCACGTTAGACGTTACTCGACGTACTGTACATAGTGATAGTGGTAATACAATACTAGTCTTATAGGCTACGTACGACGACGTACGATGGACGGCGCGACGCGACGCAGCGAAGGCGATGGGCGGTGCGCGGTGCAAGAAGAGAAGTGCGTTGGGTAGATAACCTTGGCTCGTTACGAATCGGAGCCTTACCGCATTGACCAGACAGTTTCTATCTGTCTGCATGTCTGTCTGTCCGCCGTGTACACGTTTGACGTTGGTACGCCTACGGTGCAACGTCGACTTGACGGATTACCGGTGCGGCGCGGCGCAGCTCAGCACCGCCGTTTGGCCTGTATCAGTGAACGGTTGGCTTGACGAAGCGGGTACGACTACGAGGTATGAGGCCAACTCGCTGCTATATCGAAGAATCAGCAGCGATGGCATGGCGAGACAAGGCGGTGCAGAACTGCAGATAGCATAACAAAATATACCATGGATGGATTGTACTGTACAGCACGTAGATTCATAGGCCATCGCTTCGTTGTAGTACAATTCACGCCTTGCCGAGCTGCAGAAGATAGTCGTATCGAGTATTGGGCGTTTGCTTCATGACGACGAAGCCAGCGAATTGAAAAATTTCCATTGAATAATTTAAAATGCTTAAACGAGCGTACGTTTTCGCAATTGTGCCATTTGTGCCACGAATCCAGGGGCAGAGGTGCCTCTCGCATGCACGAGTGCCTGCCCTTTTTCTTTTTCAATTTTTCACTTTTGGTTCGTCGAGGTGAGATGATGGCGAGGAAGATGCTGCAGATCCAGATGGAACACACCAATGTTATGGATGTACCTTGTACCTGTAGTAGAAGTGTAGACAGTAGTTGTGAAACAGTTTATCATACCGCCGACCGAGCACCATAGCTCGGCGTCGATTTATACTTAAATTCTTCCTAAATGGTCGTAATTTTCGACGGTAAAAACCGGTTAATGAGCAGTAATTGCGCGATTATCGCCATCGCATCGTGCGCATTTAAAAGGCAACTTGCTCGGATTTCGATTCCTGAAAGAGGAGAAAAAAAGAACGAAAAAAAAAATTCAAATCGTGTTACATAACGAATAAGAAGTATGCCCATTTGCATTTCGTCAAGGTAATTTCTTTTGTAATATCAACAATTGACGACGGCGTTCTGGATGCAGATATGTAAATTGATTTTTTTTTTTTTATTAATGTCCTGCCATATTGGCGTGTTCTAGTGTTAGTCGGATGTGTGGTGGCATGGCAGGGTCAAAGGATGGTGGATATTTTTTTAAAGTAGTTGGGTGCAAAGTGGTTGGTTCCATGGTCATTTTGGGTCAGTGCTTAGAAATTTGAACCGTATTCGTATGTGCTTCTTCTTTTTCGATTTTCAAGTCGAAAAAATATTCGAATTGTTTTTTAATCAAATTCAGCAGTGGTCGAAGTGTCGAAGATGTCTAAAAAAAAGTCAAGATGTGTTTGATTGTGTGAATTGTCATAATTTACTCGTCAGTTACCATCGATATAAGCCAATGTTGCCAAATATTCAAAAAAAAAAAAAAAAAAAAAACTATACGGTTGGACGAAATGACCAAAGTTTCCTTTTCAAGGAAAATTTATTGATAATTATGACAATTTTTATTGCATCATTCTTTTCAAAAATTTGGTCACACTGTTTTTGTTGAAATTAATTTCTTTGTCTAACAATGAAGATATTTTTTTCTTACATTTTTTATGTAAAGTTCAGTTTGATATAAATCAAATTTAGATTTTTCTAAATTTTTTCATATCAGTTTTATGGTATGTTGACACTTATAGGTGGTTTGACAAAAAAAAATCCACGTAAACTTTCAAAATAGTTATTCTTCTTTGAAAAGTGCTTCATATTTTTTTTCAGTTTTTCTTCGAATTTTTTTTGTTTTTTGTTTTAATTTTTATTCATTTTAAATTTTTATTTAATTTTTTTTATACCTAGACAATTTTATTCAATTTTTCCTGAATTTTCTCTAATATTATTTTTGACTTTTAATCGATTTTTTTTTTTGTTCTAGATATTATTCATTTTTTTTTAAATTTTGAATTTCATTTCTTCATATTAAATTTTTTCCATTTACTGATTTTTAGGCATAGATTTTTTTGTTGGAAAATATACATTTTTTTTTTTCAACTCAGGTAATTAGAATTTTTTTCAAATGGCAATGCTTTTTAAATTGGATTTCTTTTTCCATTTCAACTTTTTTTTAAATTATGAGTACGCTTTATACAATTGTTTTCCGATTCTTAGTTTAATTTTTTTTTAGTTATTATTATGTTTTTCAATATTCAGTCATTTCCATTTCACAGGGTGTCGTGAAGAAATATTGTAGGTATTTCATCAAAATTTCAATAAAAATAGCGAATAAATCAAAAAATTGGAAAATCATTTTTTTTTAAAGTTGAAAATTTCTATGTTATAAATTCGAGTTTTACTTTCTCCAAGAGGGACGGGGTGGTTAGTTTTCAAAAAAGAGGGGAAATGATAAAAAAAAAAGTGGTGACTTTTCAAGAAAAAATTCTTGTCTTCATGTTTCAATTTTTCCAAATAATTTCTCAATCCTCAATTTTTATCAATATTCCAAATTTTTTCAATTGTTCAATTTTTGCAATTTCAAGTTTCATTTTTTTCCAGATTTGAAGCTCAAAATTGGAAAAAGTGAACAATAGAAAAAAATTGGAATATTGATGAAAATTGAAAATGAAGAAAAAATTAAGGAAAAATTGAAACATCCCGAGCAGCACACTCGACAAATTATCGAAATAAAAAATCGACAGAATATCGAATTCGATAAAGTGTCGCGTTAGTTCCGCATAAATCGTGAAATTATCTTTCGATATATAGATAGATTATCGACGAATTATAGTTAATAAAAACTTCGAGATTATAGTAAGATATTTTATCGATAATCTATCTATAATATCGAAAGATAATTTCACGATTTAGGCGGAACTTTCGCGACACTTTATCGAATTCGATATTCTGTCGATTTTTTATCGATTTTTTATTTCGATTTTTTGTCTTTTACTAGCTTTTTTCTATAATTAAAAATCATTAATTAGTATAATTAATACATTAAACTATGCCTAAACACATTATTCATGTTACGGTAAGAGGATCATTTTAGAAAAATTCAAAAAAAATTATAAAAAATCTGCCACCCGTGCGGCTTGAACCATCAACCTCCTGCATGGTAATCCTCTTCCTTAACCACTATGCCATACCTTATCGTTGAGTAATTAGCAATAAAACGCTTATAATAGGCAGTTTAGTACTTCCAGACGTGTTGGACTTGGAAAAATTTTCACCAATTTGGAAATAATTTTAAATATCGTCACAAAATCGTTGAAAAATCGTTCGACAAATTTCAGATTATTTGTCGATAATGTAGTTTCAAATATCGCCACAAAATCGTTGAAAAATCGAATTCCAGGAATTTCATATTACGTGTCGATAATATAGTTTCAAATATCGTCAAAAAATCGGTAAAATATCGGAGTCGAGAAATTTCATATAATCTGTCGATAATATAGTTTTAAATATCTTTACAAAATCGTTAAAAAATCGAATTCGATAAATTTCATATTACGTGTCGATAATATAGTTTCAAATATCTTCACGCAATCGTTAGAAAATCGAATTCGAGAAATTGCATATTATGTGTCGATAATATAGTTTCAAATATCTTTACAAAATCGGTAAAAAATCGGATTCGATAAATTTAATATAATCTGTCGATAATATAGTTTCAAATGTCGTCAAAAAATCGGTAAAATATCGAAGTCGAGAAATTTCATATAATCTGTCGATAATATAGTTTCAAATGTCGTCAAAAAATCGGTAAAATATCGAAGTCGAGAAATTTCATATAATCTGTCGATAATATAGTTTTAAATATCTTTACAAAATCGTTAAAAAATCGGAATCGAGAAATTTAATATTCTTTGTCGATAGTATCGTTGACGAATATCGTCATAAAATCTTAATAATATCGAATTCGATAGTTTTTAGATTTTTTGCCTATGAAGTTGTACCGATAAATCTTTATAATATCGTGAGAACAACTATAGATTTTCAAACGATTTTTTATCGATACGTTACATCTTCCGATATTATCGATCGAGTGTGCCGCTCGGGATGAAGTGAACAAAATTTTTTTTTCTTCAAAATTTTGAATTTCATTTCTTCATTTTCACTTTTTTCTAATTCTTGATTTTGATAGTTTTTCAATTCTTAATTTTTATCAATATTCCAAATTTTTTCTCAATCGTCCAATTTTTGCAATTTCAAGTTTCATTTTTTCCAGATTTGAAGCTCAAAATTGGAAAAGGTAAACAATTGAAAAAAATTTGGAATATTGATGAAAATTGAAAATTGAGAAAAAATTAAGAAAAAATTAAAACATGAAACGAAAAAAAAAAATTCTTCAAAATTTTGAATTTCATTTCTTCATTTCAATTTTTTCCAATTCTTAATTTTTTTTTTGTTGAGTATGATTTATTTTCTCACTTAATTAAAATTTCTTCAATTGTCAATGTTTCCATTTTTTTCAATTCTTAGTTTTTATCAATATTTCAATTTTTTTTTTTTTTTAAAATCATAGGTATATATTTCATTTTTTTTTTTTGATTTTGATTTTTCTTAGTTAGGTGTTGGAATTTCATTTATTAAAAATAGTTTTCCAATTATTTTTTTTTTATTTTTTAATTTTTTGTCAGTGAAGTGTTTTTTGAAGTGATGTACATTGATCACTTTCTGGTCTGATTTTTAAATTCTGTTTTCAGTTTTTAATTTTTTTTTTAAATCGTATTTTCTCCAATTTTTTTAGTTTTTTAGTTTAATTTTGAATTTTTTCAATAGGTAGCTAAATTTTTCAATTTTTAAATTATTTTAGATGCTTTAATTTTCTTTTTTCTTTTGGTGTTGATCATTTTTTTGATCATAATGTTTATTTTCAGTGTTTAAAATTTTTTAATTTGGCAAATTTTTTTATTTTATTTTTTTAATGGAATATATTTTTTTCATTTTTTCTAAATAAATACTGCTATATTTACTCGAATCTTTCATTAAGCTCTGCATAACTCCTTATTTTCGCTAGAAATATTTTGTTGCTATGTTTGTATATTTTTTTATTTTTGGAAAATTTCAAAATTTTGTCATCAAAAAAAGATACCCTCTCCCGGGTCTACTTGAGACATTTTGGAACATTCGAATTGTGTCCTTTAAAGACTTTTCTATACCTGGACATGCCAAAAAAAAAAAAAAAAATGAGACTCTTTCCAGCTCGCAAATTTTGAATGGTTTGACAAATTTATATTAAATACAATAAATGGAATGATTATTCGAATTCATTGTTGGTACATATTTTTCAAATTTTACCAATTTTTAGTTAGTATTTGATGAAAAACAAATCTCTTGATCAGATTTGGCAAACCAAAGCCTGACTATAGGTAAATCTAGGTACCTACTTTTGTACCTACATTCCTACTTATGCACGGATGTTAATAGACGTATGTACGTATACGCGGCCAGTTTGCGAGCATGCCAACGTCTCCTCTCGACTCTCGTTACCTTGTACCGTTTCAGTCAAGTATGTGCGCTAGTATGTTTGCAAGATTCATTATACCCAACACATATGTACATAATGTTGATATAATACGTAAACATATGTGTAGTACAGCTCGTAAATGCGCGGGCGGTGCGTAATATCGCAACGAGGCGCATTCGAGATACGATCATTGCGCTAGAATGAATTATCGTCTAGCGAACGAGAAACGAAGTCGAGAGAGTGAGAGAGTGGTACTGTACGAGTACTCGTATCGTATATGTACATATACATACGTATATGTACGATTCAAAACCGGTGTAGGTGCATCGCGGCGATGTTATTTCACGATTAACACGATGATCTGACGCAGCATGACACGCCGTGGCGCCGCGCCGCCTTACGCAGTCGTTACGTAACGTTAAGAAAATTTTTTTTCATTTCGATGTCGCGTCGCGTCTCTTCTCTCTGCCAACGCCAGACCACGCCGAGACGCCGTTACTTATACTACCTGTTTTCTGTCTCTGTCTAACCTCCATGTCAGTCTTTCTTTCTCTTTCGCGCACTCGGTGCACCGAGGTGCGACCGGAACGCAGTTTCTCGCGTCGACGTGCGGTATTAAAATAGGTATAGGTAGAGATAGGCACACGTAGGTAAATCCTATGCAATCGTTCTCGGTCGTAAATTACGTTATCGTCGAAGACCACGAAGACAGGCCTGCCAAGAGCTGCCTAGGTTCTATAAGCAGGAGCTGGCGGAAGTCGCTCTACAGGGTGTTCCGGAATTGGTAGATACTTCTTCAGATTTGGATCTAATCGAGTCAAAGTAACAAAAAACTTTATATACACAATATGATGCCTATTTGGCTTTTGAAGGGGCCATTGCTTTCAAAAATTTCGAGGCAATACATGGAACTGATGTGACTTCTCGAAAGGAACAAATTGAGTTATGTGAAAAATTTGCCCAACTTTGAAAATGAAGGCACTACAAAGCTTTGAAAATTGTTCTTCTCGAAGTTCAAAGATTTGTAGCGCCTTCATTATCAAAGATAGGCAAATTTTTCAAATATCTCGTTTTGTTCCTCTTGAAAAGTTGCACTTGGTACATGTATTTTTTGATGCAATTTTGATATTTTCATGCCTGGCTAGTGCCCCTTGAAAAATTTAGGAAGGCAGCACTTTTGGCAAGAATTTCTAGTTGCTCTCGTTCCTTTAATTTCATAGATAGGCATCCCAATGTGATTAGAACTTTGTGTTTTCGAAGTACTATCAACGCGTGGTGTCTGAAAAAGTTTCAAATGCATTTTCGCCAATGGTTTTGCTCAGAAAATAGCAATTTTCAAACCTCTGTAGCAGCCTCAACTTGATATTAAAAATTGGAGGGTAGGACGGGGTTGAATCGAAATTTTTGTGAAAATCAGAATTATTCCTAGGACTTTAAGCTACAACTTTCGTTTGAAAATTTTTTCAGTTTGACCCCTATTTTCACCACTTTTTAATAATACAAGTATCCAAGTCATATTAAAATTGGAGGGGAGGGTCTAATCGAAAATTTTATAACAACAAAAATTATTTCTAGGACCTCAATCTACAACTTTTGTTCGAAAAAATTTTCAATTTAACCCCTCCCCCAATTTTGAGAAAATATCTACTTGATATTATGTCAAATTGTAGAAGAGAGAGGGATCCAATCAGAGCCGGTGCGAGAGGGGGTTGGGGGGGGTGGAACCCCCCCCCAGTGATTTTCCATTCGGCAAATTTTCGAAAAATTTTCGACAAATTCGGCAAACTTTTGACAAATTAAATTAGGTATGTTTACAAAATTTGGTAAAGTTTTGAATTTCAAATAGGTAAATTTTTTAGAAATTCTAAATCACAAATTCGGCAAATTTTTGAGAAATTCCGAATCATAAATTCGATAAATTTTAGAGAAATTCCGACTCACAAATTCGGTAAATTTCTGAAAAAAAATTTCGCCCTCGCTTCGCTCGGGCAATGTACTTCTATTACTTCATCTTTCTCTCAGAATCAGAATAGGAATCAAAAATCAACGCATTTGAATTGTTATAACTTATAACGTAAAAAAATGAACATGATCTTTTTGAAAATATTAAAAATTATGTTTAAAGTGCATTATTTTTAATTAAAAATTCCACTTTTTTCAAAATTTTCGCCCTCGCTTCGCTCGGGCAACGTATCGCTTTTTCATCTTTTAAAAAACCAGAAATTATTGTATGTTTTCAAAATTTCTGCAAAAAAAAGTCCATCTTTTCTTTTAGAAGTGCAATTTTTTCAAAAATTTTCGCCCTCGCTTCGCTCGGGCAGCAAGTGTCTTTTTTATTCAAATCCTAATGCTACCATAAGTTCTTGAAATTTTTTCTATGAGGATAGTGAGAAGATCTTCTTTCGAAAACTTACTTTTTTCAAAAAATTCAGCGCAGTGGTCTACTTCCCACTGTTGTACCTATTAATTATCATTCGGCATTTTCGATCTACACCCCCCCCCCCCCCAAAATTTGCTCAAACCGTCTCTGGATCCAATCGAAATAAGACCTCAATCTACAACATTTGTTTGAAAAAAATTTCAATTGGACCCCTCTCAATTTTGAAAAAATAGCTACCTAATATTTTTTCAAATTGGAGGAGAGGGAGGGATCCAATCGAAATTTTTATAATAACCAAAATTATTTTAAAGACCTCAATCTACAACATTTGTTTGAAAATTTTTTCAATTTGGACCCCTCCCCTCAATTTAGAAAAAATAGCTACCTGATATTTTTTCAAATTAGAGGAGAAGGAGGGATCCAATCGAAATTTTTATAATAACCAAAATTATTCTTAGGACCTTAATCTACAACTTTTATTTGAAAAAAATTTCAATTGGCCCCCCTCCCTCCCACCACCAATTTTCAATTTGTATCTTCGTAATGTTATGCAAAATTGGTGGAGAGAGAGGAGTCCAGTTGAAAAAAATTTCAAACAAAAGTTATAGCTTGAAGTCCTAGGAATAGTTTTGGTCATTACAAAAATTTCGATTGGGCCCCTCCCTCCTCTCCAATTTTGAATATCAAGTATCTATGTAGTATTGGACTTGATAAATTTTACGATGGTGCCAAAAGAACAGTATTGCGGTGATCCACTCGTCTAGCTATACTGAAGTTTCTTATCAGTTTGACTCTATTACATCGAAACCTCAAAAAATGCCCTCCATTTCTGGGACACCTTGTACATTCAACCAATGAGGTAAATAACGGTTCGAGTTTGTCTATTGGTGCGCAAAGAAATGATAGAAGAGAGTATGTGTGCCTGCCTGCCTACCTGCACTATAAATGGACGCACATGTGTGCTGTTTTTTTCTCTCTCGCCGCAATGCTACCGAGGGAATGCGAACAAAAAAAATGCCATGGTTGTGCCGAGGGACTCGCTCGTATTTATCATGTCGGCGTACACAGACTTTTACCCGTATTATCGGTAGTCTTAACGAGTGTAATTACAATATTTCAACCGTATAGAGCTGTCTAATGTCTATGCTGCGGTTAGAGCCACGAAACTAGTTTCCAAGCTCGTATACGCGTATATAAATGTGATAATATTTGCGCTTGTGCATAATGTAGAAACACATCGACACATCTATTGGCTAGACTGCCAGTCGAACTAGAAAAAGAAAGAGAATCCCCATTGGTAACGTTGATTTTGAAAAAGAACGCAAAGACTTCACTCAGGTTGCAATTCTCTGCCCTCTGGGTCTCCTCGTCCTCTGCCTGGATACCTAACTGCATTTTTTTTTAAAATTACGATGTTGATAACGAAGGCAACGGTGGCGGCGAAACGCACAGAGTGAAAGGTAGGGGGACACTTGCACTATGTAGAGAGGTCATCAACATCGGCATCGGCGTGAAAAAAGAAAGACAGATCGAGTTGAAGCGAGATACAGATATGCAGTTTGTGAGTTTGAGTCTCTGGAAGATGGAAAAGAGTGAGAAACACGCCGATGGTTATTGCTACGTTTGGTTCAGTTTTTTTTTCTCCAACATTCAACGCCATATAACAACATAATATTATAGCGCAGCGATAGCAGCGTCGGATGCAGCAGATACCAGTGTAAGATCTCGAATCGAAATACAGAATCCTGAATGCGAAAATTACGAACCTCTCGAGAGTACGAATTTACGCTACTTAGTACTTACCAGTCGCACCGCACGCGTACTTCACCTTCGACGTTTTAATTATTTCGACCTCTCGAGTTAGTTCAAGAAGAGTTAGCTGCTCTTTTGACGAGTGTGGTGCGAATTCTCTTCGAATGTATCGAATCAGCGACCAAAGAGAGTATTTTACCTTCGAATGTGGAGTGAGAAATTGAGGCAGAGCAGTGATTAGGTTATGGAAAAATTGGAAAATATGCAATGATTCAAATGTGTTTGAAGTAACCATTGTTTTGGTCCTAAAAAAAGTAATGTAATCAGATCTAGAAGATTGGAAGTGGAAAGATCATTCATAAAAATGTTAAATGACATTTGAGCGTCTTCCTCACTTTTTATTATAATTTATAATTATATCTTCTACTTTTGAACTTTCAGAAGTTGATTTCGTGGATATGTGTGGGCGTGGCATGAAAAATTTTGAGAAAATTGTGACGAATAAAAATGATTACCCCCCCCCCCCTCATAATTACTTCAAAATTTTGAAATTGAAATTTTAAATGAAGCAATTGTTTTATTTAAAAAGAATTTTTCTCAAATCTTGTTGAATATAAATTTTTTTGAAATATTGTTTGAGAGCAAATTCTTTACATTTTGTCGTAAAAATTCTGAAAATTTCATTATTTTTATTAAAATCAATTTTTAAAAATTTTATTAAAAATTGAAAATTTTTGAAATTTTACCTACGTAATATTATTTTAAGAACTTTTTGATCGCTGAAAAGTATTAGTTTTTTTTTTAAATTTTCAGATCTATGATAAATTTTCATTTTACAAATTTCAACTTTCTTATTTTTTGTCTAAAACAAATTTTCCATTTTTTTTTTCAAATCCAAAAGCCAAATCTTGTCTAATTTGAAAATTTTATTATTGTTGTTAACACTTGATTTTTGCAATTTTTTTCAATGAATTTTTTCACGTGGAATTTTTTCAGCATTGCTAAAAACTAATTCTCCAAAATTTTGTATAAAAATCAAAATTTGTTTTTCAATCTTGTTCAAAAACTTCAAAAATTCATATTTTGGAAACTTTTTTTAGACAGTCCTACACATAGTTTTCAATTTTTATGGAAAATGAATTTTCAGATTTCAACCTTTTAAATAAAATTTACAAAAAATTTCAGGAACAGAAATTTTTTAGAATTTTTGTCAAAGTGGGATTTTTAAAATTTTGTTGTTTTTTACTTTCGATAGAAACCCTTTTTCTAAAATTTTGCAAAATATTCAAATTTTTCAAAATTTTATTTGAAGGAAAATTTTTTCAAAATTCAATTTTTTTATAAATTAATTTTTTTTTGGTTTTGTTGTGAAGACAAGTTTTGGAATTTTTTTCAAAGTGAGATGTTTTTGTTTTTAATAGAAAATATTTTTCTCAAATTTTGCTAAATATTCAAATTTTTAAAAATATAATTTTGAGAAAAAAATTTTCTAGACTTTAATTTATTTACAAAGAAATTTTTTTCATTTTTGTCGTGAACACTAATTTTTTGGAATTTTTTTTCAAAGTGAGATTTTTTGAATTTTGTTGTTTTTTACTTTTAATAGAGAACATTTTTTTTCGAATTTTTCTGAATAGTCAATTTTTTCAATTTTGTTACAAGAACAGATTTTTTGAATTTTTTTCAAAGTGAGATTTTTCGAATTTTGTTGTTTTTTACTTTTGATAGAAAACATTTTTTCTCAAATTTTGCTAAATAGGTACCTATTCAAAATTTTTAAAATTTTATTCAGGCAAAATGAAAATTTCAAATCAACCAGGAGCATAGTTTAGAGCTGACAACAAGGGGACATTTTTTCGCATTTTACAAACACCGTTCTATATTACTCATAATTGTTTCAGGGGGGATGTCTGAAATTTTAGAAAACCGACGTATTTGTGATTTTTCCCCTCATTCAACTTTTTTTTTTTAATTTTTTTATTATTTTTTAATTTTTTTATTACAAGTTTTGACCCTTTTTGCGATCTTTTTTCCCAAAGTTAATTTTTTTTACTAAAAATTCAACTTGGAGAAATGATTGCAGAAAAGGTTTGGAAAATTTTCAAAATGTAATAAAAATTGTAATTTTTGTAATTTTTAAAATTTAATCGATTTTCAATGTTTATATTTTTTTCAAAATCTAATAGAAATTAGATTTTTAATCATTTTTATATTTTCATAAATTTTCATAGGTGGATCAATTTTCAAAATTTAAAAAAGTTGAATATTTGGTGAAAATTGCAATTTTGGTAATTTTGAAAATTAAATCAACTTTCAAAATATGGAAAAATTTCCAAGCTGAAAAAAATAAATTTTGGACTTAGTTACACTTGCATCTTCAAAAATAATTTATCAAAAGGTCAATTTCTCGCTGGTCTTGAATTTCAAATTTCAATTCATTTTTGAAATTGAATGAATTTTTTTCATTCAGTCAAATTTTCTCAAGTTTTTGTGTCAATTTCCAATTTTTTCTCTAATTTGGTAAAAATTTGAAATCGAGTGATTTTTAAGAATATGAAATCTTCAAAATTTGATTGGTTTTTCAATCAAGTAAATTTTTGCATTTCATTAAAAATTCTTGATTTTTTGGTTCCAATTCTGATCTTTTTTTTCAATCTGTTTTCTTTAGAATTTTACGAATTTTTTCTGCGTTTTTTCATCTGAAGTTTATCTCAACATGAGTTTTACGCTAGATCAATTTTTATTCGAATTTATTTGCGCAGTTTCAAAAATTCTTCGAAATCAGCCCCACCCTTCTAAATTTTCTCACCTATCGTCTGACATCTCAACATCGCAATATCCTGCCTCTTCTTTACCAAACACAAAATCCATCTATAGGAGAAGCCTAATATGCCTACGTATAGCTGGGTTGGGCACCTCCGTCCGCTTCGGTCATTACGTATAGCGAAACACGTACATTACGTACGCATGTAACTAATAAAACAACAACGGGACGCGTACGAATGGTCATCGGTCGTCGGCGTAGCACCTTTTGTGAGATCCGTATGTAGGACAATTTTCTGCATCGTGTGTAACCCCGCGTACGTCGCGCATTCCGCCATCGCATCGGCACCGTCACTCGTCGTATAAGGAGAGGACTCGGCATGGCATGGCATAGGTAACTACGTATTTGGAAAATGATCTTTAATAGACGAGCCAGCAGTGGCGGTGCGGGAGAAAGAAGGAATGCTAGAGACAATCAGAAGAGGGTATGTAATTGCTGCGTCAACTCTTCGGCAAACTACGAGTATAAAAGTACGCAGAGAGAAGTCAGCGGAGAAGTGTACTCGACGTACATTCCTTAAATAGTGGTGGAGTACGTAGAGAAGAAAAAAAATGCATCGCATCATGACTCGTCCGTCCTATACGTCGTGTGGTCTGGTTTAATTATTAAATTCTTTAACGAGATTAACGAGCCGTACCCGTTTGCGTCGCGCGGTGAAGCAGTTATTTATACCGAAGCCCGCGTACGTCGTACGTACCCCACGATGTGCGATTTTTTACGATTATTTTCATCGGACGGCGTTGTTTTGGTTGTGGAAAGCGCGCGAAAGAAGTATCGAGTCGAAGAGTACGACGCGACGGCGTGATTTATAAATTAATCGACGTTGAATAATTAAAAAACACGTTAGTGTTCGTGCTTATTGCATTTCTTGTTTATTACCCTGACTCCTGTTTCCTCTTCGTTCGGTTGCGAACTTACACATGTGCATATCTGACCAGTCATTATCCTAAAATTTTAATCATTCATTTGAATAAACATCGGTCGACGTCGACGAATTAATTAGACAGTTCAACGATACCCGAGCTCGGGCTGTGTTTATTGTACGATTTGTTTTTTCCAATGCAGATGCATGAGAGGCACAGGTGTGACGGGTTCGATCCTGTGGGATTATTTTCTCGGCGATTAAATTGTCAATTTTCAGTATCATTTGGTCATTTTTACCCTTTTTTGAATTTTATTCAAATTTTTGCTCCAGAATAAAAACATGAGGCTGTAATAATTTTATTGAAAAGATAAATGTGTATACTTGCTTATTTCATAAAAAATTCTTTAAATAAAATCGACAGTTTTCTTCAATTTTCTTCAGTTATGAAAAATTGACTATTGTCTACTAATTTTTCAAACTTGTCAAAAAATTCACAGTTGTCTTCAGTTTTGAAAAACTAACAATTTTCGTCAATTTTGAGGAATATATCATTTTTGAACTTTCATTAATTTTGAAAAATTGACAATTTTCGTCAGTTTTGGGGGAAATGACAATTCTTGCCAATTTCGAAGAATTATTTTTAATAATTTTCGTCGATTTCGAAAAAAACCAAAAAAAAAAACAGTTTTTATGAATTTGAAAAATTAAAAATTATTGTCACTTTGGAAAATTTGACAATTATTGTCAATTTTGAAAAATCTGATTTTTTTTATTTTTGTAATTTTGATAAACTCACAATTTTCATGAATTTAAAAAAAATATAACAATTTTTGTAAATTTAAAAAATCAACACTTTTCGTCAATCTTGAAGGATCGAAGTTTTTCCCTGATTTTAAAAAATCAAAAATTTCTATCACATTAGAAAATTTTACAATTTTCGTCGATTTCAAAAAAATCGTAATTTTTTTATTTTTGTCGTTTTAATAAATTCACAATTTTAATAATTTTTTGAGAAATGACAATTTTCATCAATTAAAAAAATCAACACTTTTCGTCAATCTTGAGGGATCAAAGTTTTTTCCCAACCTTAAAAAATCAAAAATTTCTTTCACTTTGAAAAATTTTGCAATTTTTGTCAATTTTCAAAAATCTGAATTTTTTTGATTTTTTTTTTTTTTTTTTTTTTTAATTCATTTATTGTGCCATATACAAAGTACTATGCTTAGAGGCACATTCTTAAGATTAGGATAGTATGTAAGTATTAAGTGTATATATTAGAAGTTAATTTAGTTACATGCTTAAAAATTAAGGTACCTAAAGGTAATTATAAAAGTTTGTTTTTTGTCATTTGAAAAATTTACAGTTTTCATTTATCAACACTTTTCGTCAATCTTGAAGAATTAGTTTTTTCCAACTTTAAAAAATAAAATTTTTGTCACCCTGGAAAAATTAACAATTTTCGTCGATTTTAAAAAATTGACAATAATTGCTATCAATTTGGAAAGACTGGCAGTATTCAATGTGTTTCAAAAAATTTACATTATTTTTAAAATATTGACAAATTCACAAAAAATTTCTTTTCTTAAATTTAGGAAAATCGACCATTTTCGTAGAAACTTATGAATTGCCAATTTTCATCCATTTCATTTCAATCGAATTCTAAAAAGTCAAAAATCTTTAAATTTTCAACAATTTTTACAAATTTTGTTAAATTGACAATTTTCATTATTTTTGTAAAATGACCATATTTGTCTATTCTATTTAATTAGATATCAATTCTCATTTTTTTTTAAATTGTCAATTTTCGTCCATTTCGAAAAGGTGGCAATTTCAATAAAATTATCAATTTCGAAATTTTTTAATTTTTTTTTAAATTTTGAAAAATCTAAGTTTTTGACAAAATTGAAAACTTTTATTAATTTCGAAATTTAACCATTTTCGTCGATTTTGTAAAATTAGCAATTCTAATTTTTCAAAGCTGATGAAAATTTGAATTAAGAAATTGACAGTTTTTGGAGTAGACTCCACAATCCGTAAAACTCGACGGCGTTTTATTTGTACCAGTTTGACTAATATGCAAAAAAAAAATCTCGTCATTAGGGTAACAAAAAAATTGTCCTCTACCATGACTATCTATTGATAAGTACGTGGCCAAAACTGATAACACCAAACGGATTTTCGATAAAAAGCATTACGTCTCGTCGCGTCGGGAAGTGTCATAATCACAAGTGACCTTTGACGTCACTCAGAGTCTACTGCGGTGTAACAGCTCTACTCGTAATTTCATACCTGATTGTAATTTACATGAAAAAACAAAAATGATTACAGAAAATGGAAAAAAATTGTAATACCAGCAGGATGAAAAAAAATATCACCAAAAATACGAAAATCCTTCGTCACAACACGAATTCCGCATATCCTCAGGCCTTGGGTTGGAAACGAGTCCATCGCAATTCGCAGACGTGCAGACACCTGCATAGGTTTGGCAACTTGAACACCTTACGGTTAATTGGGGCCAATACATCATCACGTCGCGCAACAAAGTGTACAAAATGCATTAAAATTTCACCTATGGCACGTTCGAGGCCGACCAATTTGTCGTCTGAAGCAGGTGAATCGATTAAATCGAGTACGCGAACCACAGGCCAGCCCGGGCCAGGGCGAAAGAGAAAAAGGGCAACGTTCCCTATAACCATCTCTGGCTCGGTATATTTTACATATCGCATGTGCATACATAGACGATTATGAGAAGCAGGGCACTGGGGAGAGGGGGCTCGCGTGCTTTCTCACTCTTGGCCAATATTCAAACTGCAGCTGATGACACGAAACTTGGAAAGAAATTAATACGCGATCGGCACAGCTCGGAGCGCGCGATGCGAATTATTCGTTCGACGACCGAAGAATAAAAACCGCAACTTTCATTCGACATACGTCGTGAATTTTAATTCGATCCGCGAGCCAAGCTGTCCGACAAAAAACCACTAGCACGTGCAAAGCGTCCATTGCGGACGGCTGCTTCGGCAGTTTGCGATTATGATCTACATCGAGAAAAATCGTCTCGTGAAGATATCTATAACGAGCCATAGCAAAAAAAAAATCGAAAAAATAACCAGAAAGCAGAAACCAACAACGGTAAAGGCTCAAAAGATATAAACAAAATACAGAAAAAAAATTATCAAATCTTACTCGTACCTTCCTCGCGAGTATACGGTTTTTTTCTACACCGAAAGAGCTAAAGAAAAAATTTACACTACTTAAAAGCGGCATAAATTCTCAAGTTTTTTTCCCCATCGTCGTTCGCTTCTCTTTTGTTTACACATTTCGAAAAGAAACCCAAGAAATACGCGGATTGAGTTCGTGGTAAATAGCTATATACTCCTATACGCGCTTTTACCAGATTTCACACAAAGTCCTTCACTTCATCGCTTCGCCTTTACCATGTTGAATACTTAGTTCGCGTTCGCCGAGAGTTGGCCTTTTTAAATGTTTAAAATTTTAATTCGTAGCCTTTTTTAAAAAGTTTTTTTCGCGACCTGATTTTCGTTTTCTAGCTGCAAGTTTTCTTCATTCTCGTCGAGCGTTATAAACTTTTTTTTTCGTGGGGTATTCTTATAGTAAGGTCTTTGAAAATGACCTCACGTTATTCACAAGGGAACCTCGCCAACTCATCACCTCCGATTGAGCAGAAATTTGGTTCACTGAAAGAGCATGCCACCCAGACCTCACAACCAAATTTTTAGCTGCCGAAGTTGATTTTTCGATTTTTGGAGAATTTTTGAAAATTGGTAAAATCGCATCCAAAAAAACATTTTTTGAAAAAAATTATAAATTTCAAGATAGAATCCTGAAAATTGGTTTGTACACTAAAGTCGACCTCCCGAGTCGATTGGCACCCTCTTCGAAGCGATCTAGAGCATCCAGAAAAAGTTGACTTTTCTCCAGCACACTGGGATCTCTCCAGACTGCAAAAGTCAACATTTTCTGGAGGCTCCAGATCGATACGAAAATGGTGCCAATCGACTCTGGTGGTCGACTTTAGAGGGTAGACAAAGTTTCGCATGATATGCTGGAGAAATTGATTTTTTGGAAATTTTTAAAAAATGCAAAAAATTTTTGAGTTGTCAAAGAAACACGTGTGAACTTGTCACCTCGGACTTTGGATTCAACTACGTCAATCGATAGATGGCATCATACTAACGCTAGGATTAAATTTTCAGTTGCCGAAGTTGATTACAGCGCCGTCTGGAGCTATTCCAGTGCGCTGGAGAAAAGTAAACTTTTTCTGGAGGCTCCAGATCGCTTCGAAAATGGTGCCAATCGACTCGAGAGGTCGACTTTAGTGTACAAACCGATTTTCAGGATTTTATCTTGAAATTTACAATTTGCACCTCCGGAGTAATACAATGATAACTCAAAAAAGCACATTTTCGGGAAATGGCAAATAAAGAATTTCCTAAATTACGAACGTCATTTTGAGTAAAATGATTTGGTCATTTAAGGCGATCAAACACATTTTTAAAAAGTTTGAAGTTTCTGCTTTCCAAAAATATGAATGTTTTTATTCAACACTTCTTTTGTTTTAATGTTTTTCTACGTTGAAAAAACTCGTTTTGAGTTATTACAGTTTAACTTTGAGACATTTTTTGCTTTTTTTGAGTTATTATAACACTGATACTAAAGCTTGTTATCACTTCAAAATTCTGAAAATCAGCTATGGGGGGTTTTCGAGGGCGCTGAATCCATTTCTTATATTTTTATTTCGACCCTAAGTCCAAAGGGGCTCCTAGGAGGGAAGGCCCCAAAATTACACAAAATGGCTTGTCGGGGTATGCAAATCTTGGTTTTTTAACCTCCCAAATCCGTTTTTAATATTGATTTTGAAAAATTCCCAATAGAGACTCCGGGGTGGGGGAGAGGGGAATAACTCGAAATTACCCGAAATGGCATGTGGGGTATGCAAATCTAGGTTTTTTAACCTCCCAAATCCGTTTTTGATGTCGATTATGAAAAATTTCCAATATGAACTCCGGGAGAGAGGGGCATAACCTGAAATTACCATAAATGGCACGTGAGGTATGCAAATCTAGGTTTTTTAACCTCTCAAATCCGTTTTTGATGTCGATTTTGACTCAGATACCTCACTTGACTTGATAACGTTGAAAAATTTTCAATTTGGGATCCACCTCCACTTTTATGGATCATATTTTCAACCAAGAGTCAAAACAACTCCAAAAATGAACGCGGGAGGTCAAAAAACATACATTTTGATACCTTATTTGACGACATTTAAAAATTTTCAATTTCGGATCCACCCCTCCCCCACTCTTATGGATCCTATTTTCATCTTAAGAGTCAAAACAAATTCAAAAATGGACTCGGGAGGTCAAAAAACATACATTTTGATACCTCACTTGATGGTGTTGAAAAATAATGAATTTTGACCCACCCCACCCCCGGTGACTTACCTCTTGGGACAAGTGTTATACGGTTGTTAATTTACTTGTGGTTGAGTATAACCAACCAAACGTCAAGAGTTGATTTTGTGTTGTTTTCTGTATTTTATTTTTTGAGTTATTACAGTATTACTTTGAGAGAGTGTGTAACATCTCTCGATTTTGAGTTATAACATTGCCGTTTTGGGGAGGGGGGGGGGTTACGGTCAAAATTTCGAAAAAATAACACTGTAGGATGATAGAGCAGAGAAAGTAGAACAAAAAAAAAAAAAAAAAAAAAACGATTTTTTTGAGTTATCATTGTATTACTCCGGAGGTGCGATTTTTTTCTTCAAAAAATGGTTTTTTGGAGATGGTTTTTGCCATTTTTAAAAATTCGCCAAAAATCGAAAAATCAACTTCAGCAGCTAAAAATTTGGTTGTGAGGTCTGGGTGGCATGCTCTTTCAGTGAGGCAAATTTCAGTTCAATCGGAGGTGACGAGTTGGCGAGGTTCCCTTGTCAGTAGGAATTGAAAAACGTACCAAAGACCTCAAAATAAGCATGGTGCAAACACCTTTAATATTGGCAAACTCGACATATACTCATAAAATACAGCACGATGATCTCAAATAGGTACTCTAGTATAGAAAGATAGGCACACACACACACGTACGACAAATATACCAACACGAACGTATACATTCTACGCTAAAAACAAACCGCACACATCCGTTGTACGTATATCGATTATAATTCTGCGGTAAAATACGGTTATTTATTAACAAGACCAAACCGAGATAGATCTCGGTGGCGCTAGCTGGCGTTTTCCGCACATATCCGAGCAAATATAACGCTACGAGTGACTACACTACTCGTATCTCGTACACATTTAGAGTATCCGTTTCTTTCTCTGGCTCGCAATGCAAATAAGGGTAGATTAGATAGAGGAATTCCCATTTCGGGTCACGTATCCGCACACAAACCTACCCCCTTGAACCACCACTTAGTCTGTTCGGTTCAGTTCGCCAAATTAGAGAGATGGCTCTAAAATCGATACATACGGGTACCTGCTACTACGTGCACTCGCTCGACCCGACAGCTAAGATGACTCTCGATTCATGCAGACAAATCTACTGAAGAGATTTTTCACCTGTAGTTCAGCATGGAAATCATTATTATACGTATGTGCATTCGCGACTGAAAATTAGTCTCGAAGAAAAACCGGTTGGTGCGCAGAGAAGATTTTCAATTTCAGAATGGGAATATTGGCTGGACTCGAGTTTGGAATCCTGCCACCCGCCGTAGCCCCCTTCTATAGTCTGCATAGCCCACATCATGCGACTACGAGTGCATAATAACTGGTCTGCATATACGAGTAATATACGTACGAGTATGTGGAACTGGCATCGTATCGAGATCGTGATAAATTACCCAGCGACTCGACGACCATTAAATTTCCGTATTCAATCGAGGATGCAACGAAATATTCCTCTATAATCAAATATTATACTCGTATGCTCGGGTACTGGCATAGGTACATTGGTCTTTTCGTCTTCGCGTCGTAATAAATTATATTGGCATTATAACGGACGTCCGTCGGTGTCGGCCAGGCCGTCGTGTCGCGTCGTATAAACGGAAAAGAAAAATAAACCGGGTTACGCGATTTAAGTACCCATTTCGAAAAATTTACTCTCACTGGTCTTCGGAGGTCTTGGATGTCCTCGCGCGATGCCACCACGGTTTGCATGCATGGTGCATCGCATCGCGCCGCCGCCGTTCTGCGGTCGTCTCCAGATCCAGAACCAGTTTAAATGCTAGTGAACTTTTTACGAGTAGTTACGATTACACGATGTGTATCCGTACATGCATAGTCGGCGACCATGTACGGCCCCATCTCTCCATATAGATACATTATGCGGCCAGCGACGTCGCCATTCGCCATAACGTGCAGCGAGAAATTATTCAAACTCGTTTATCGCGTCCGAGTCTGTCGAGAGTAATCCAAAATCAAGCGAGAAAGAGAATGCGACGCGACGATCGCGATACGTGAAAATGAAAACCATACAGGTTGACGTGGATGGCCATCGGCAGCGATACCAGAATATCGTCCACGGTTTACGCGACCAGAAATGCAATCTCAAGTTATGTCATTTTTTGAAGCTGGTGTCGACCGAAAACCAGACCATGAAGGGTACTATTAATAGAGTGAGCTACCTTCAGAATTGAAAATTTTCGTCAATTTTGAAAATTGCCAATTCTCAAATTTCCTTCAATTTTGAAAAAGTGGTAATTTTCATCAATTTTAAAAAATTGGTAATTTTAGTCAATTTTGAAAAAGAGGCAATTTTCATCAATCATGATAAATTTGATGATTTTCCTCAATTTTGAAAAAAAGGGAAATTCTCAAATTTCCTTCAATTTTTAAAAAGTGACAATTTTAGTCAATTTTAACAAACCCGAGCAGCACACTCGACAAATTATCGAAATAAAAAATCGACAGAATATCGAATTCGATAAAGTGTCGTGTTAGTTCCGCATAAATCGTGAAATTATCTTTCGATATATCGACAGATTATCGATGAATTATAGTTGGCAAAATCCATCAACAGATAAACTTTCGATAAAATCGAACGATTTTTCTTTTAAAAATCTCAAGATTATAGTTAGATACTTCATCGATAACCTATCTATAAATCGAAAGATAATTACACGATTTATGCGGAACTAACGCGACACTTTATCGAATTCGATATTCTGTCGATTTTTTATTTCGATTTAGTTTCGATATTCTATCGATTTTTTATTTCGATATTCTATCGATTTTGTATTACGATTTTTTGTAGATTATCTAGTTTCGATATTCTATCGATTTTTTGTAGATAATTTAGCATATATGGGTATATGCGCGCGCACATTTTCAAGACCGGCTGGCGAGTTTGAAGTCGTAGTTACACTTAAGGCTGGCGAATTTCGTTCCAAATACAGCAGTTTCTACCAAAACAAGCGTCTGTTGCGAACATCGGAGTTCGTTCGCATAATACGAATTGGATTATAATATTCAAACATTTTATGCGCGATTGGAGAAGAGGGAGGGGTCCAATTGAAATTTTTATAATAACTAAAATTATTTCTAGGACCTTAATTTACAACTTTTGTTTGAAAAATTTTTCAAATTGGCCCCTTTTTCCTCCGCTCCTCCAATTTTGAATAAGTATCAACTGAGTATTATGCAAAATTGGAGGAGAAGGAGAGGTCCAATTGAAAAAATTTTCAAACAAAAGTTGTAGCTTAAAGTTCTAAGAATAATTTTGGTCATTACAAAATTTTCGATTGGGCGCCTCCCTCCCGTTCAATTTTAAATACTAAGTATTCACATAGTAATCGTAGTATTGAACTTGGTAAAATTTTATTTAAGAACAACGATCTGGTTTCAAGTAAAATACCTAGTACCTAAACCAAAAAAACTAGATAACTTGTTTGAAAATTTTTTCAATTTTGATTTCGCATATTACTGTTACACGTAAGTAGGTAAATGCAAAATAATAGAGGCTAGAGATGAGGTCCAATTGAAAAAACATTTCAAACAAAAGTTGTAGAATAATATTCTGGATTTAAGTTTGGTTATTATAAAAATTTCGATTTGGCCCTTTCTTCCCATCCAATTTTGAATATGAAGTAGGTATTTTTTGACTAGAAAAAAATCAATATAGTTTCAACAACTATCGTTACAAAATCGTTGAAATATCGAAGTCGATAAATTTCATATAATGTGTCGATAATATAGTTTTAAATATCGTCACAAAATCGTTGAAAAATCGAATTCGAGAAATTTCATATAATCTGTCGATAATACAGTTTTAAATATCTTCACAAAATCTTTAAAAAATCGAATTCGATAAATTTAATATTCTTTTTCGATAATGTAGTTTCAAATATCTGCACAAAATCGGCGGAAAATCGGATTCGATAAATTTAATATTCTTTGTCGATAGTATAGTTTCAAATATCTTCACAAAATCGTTAACAAATCGAATTCGAGAAATTTCAGATTATTTGTCGATAATATAGTTGTAAATATCTGCACAAAATCGGTGGAAAATCGGATTCGAGAAATTTCAGATTATTTGTCGATAATATAGTTGTAAATATCTTCACAAAATCGTTAAAAAATCGAATTCGAGAAATTTCAGATTATTTGTCGATAATATAGTTCTAAATATCGTCACAAAATCGTTGAAAAATCGAATTCGAGAAATTTCAGATTACGTGTCGATAATATAATTTCAAATATCTGCACAAAATCGTTGAAAAATCGAATTCGAGAAATTTCAGATTACGTGTCGATAATATAGTTTCAAATATCTTCACAAAATCGTTAAAAAATCGAATTCGATAAATTTCAGATTATTTGTCGATAATATAGTTTCAAATATCTGCACAAAATCGGTGGAAAATCGGATTCGATAAATTTAATATTCTTTGTCGATAGTATCGTTGACGAATATCGTCCTAAAATCGTAATACTATCAAATTCGATAGTTTTTAGATTTTTTGCCTATAAAATCGTACAGCTAAATCTGTATCATATCGTGAGAACATCTTTAGATTTTTAAACGATTTTTTATCGATACGTTTCAACTTTCGATATTATCGATCGAGTGTGCTGCTCGGGAAGAGGCAATTTTCATCAATTTTGATAAATTGATAATTTTCCTCAGTTTTGACAGACAACCATTTTCTTCAATTGAGTGGCTTTGAATCAAACGGTGAATTCTCCATTTTTTTTCAAAAATGATGTTTTTGTCGTTTCTGATAGTTGAGAACATTGCTCATCCGATGGCCCAATCAGAAAAAATCTATAAAATTTTTTGAACCGTGTAGAAACGATGAAAGTGTGTAGCTGGAGACAGCTTCCATACAAAAAAATGACGAAAAAAGACTGAAGTTAGAGTCAAAACTGAAATTCTCCATCATTTTCATGGAGTTCGGAAAATTTTCAATATAATATGAGTGGCAGCACTGATTCCTACTCCTACCCATTCTCCTTCAATATTAATTTCGCTTGCACTACGTCATAACAGTTTTTTCGCTCTCCTATAAAATTTTCAAAAGTGGAGAATTCGCCGTTTGATTCAAAGCCACTCAATTATTCAAAATCGTAAGTTTTCATCAATTTTGAAAAATAGCTTCTTCGATCGCGATCGTTAATTTTGACAAACTAAAAATTTTTATCAATTTTTTTAAAATTAATTTCAGAAAGTTGATCATTTCAATTTTGATAAACACACAATTATCATTAACATCAAAAAAATCAACATTTTTTTTCTTCAATTTTGAAAAAGCAATGATTTATGTCAATTAAGAAAATTTAACATTTTTCTTGACATATTCACAATTTCCATAAATTAGGTACACAAAATAGACAATTTATCAACAATTTTGAAAAATTAAGAATTTTCATCGTTTTTTTTTAAATTAAAAATTTTTGTCAATTTAATAAAATTGATAATTTCCTTAATTTTGATTGACACACAATTTTTATTCAAGTCAAAAAATCAACAATTTTGTTAAATTCAGAGAAACTTACATTTCAAAAAACTAACAATTTTCTTCAATTCTGATAAGTTCGCAAATTCCATTAATTATTCAAAATTGACAATTTTCAACAATTTTGGAAAATCACCTTTTTTCATTAATTTAGACACATTAAAAATTGTCATCAATTATTTTCAATTTCAAAAACGTGACAATTTCCTTAATTTCAATCAACACAAATTTTTCATAAATTTTGAAAATTTTGCTATTTTGTTCAATTTTGATAGATTTACAATTTTCTTAAATTTTGTCAAATTTACAATTTTTATCAATTATTCGAAATCGGCAATTGTCGTCGATTTTGAAAAAGTGATGATCTCTATCAGTTTCAAAAAACGAACAATTTTCTTCAATTTTGATAAATTCCCAATTTCCATCAATTATTATCCAAAATAAGCAATTATTTTCAACAATTTTGAAAAATTGCTTCAAATTAGAAAACTTTGTCAATTTCAAAAAAATGGCAATTTCCTCAATTTCGATAAACACAACATTTTCATCAATTTATCAACAGCAGGTACCTAATTTTTGCAATTCGAAATCGGCAATTTTTATCAATTTTAAAAAATTCAAAATTTTCTTCGATTTTAGAAAAGTGGAAATTTTTATCAATTTTACAAAACTGATGAGTATTTTTCACTATTTTAATTATAAAAATTGAAAATTTTCGTCAACTTTGAAAAATTGACAATATTTTCATCAATTTCGAAAAAGTAGTAATACTCTCCCCCTCCCTCTCCCTCATCACCTCTCAAAAATTATATTTGACTGAAAAGAAAGAAATGAGCTAAATTTGAATCTGGCTAAAAATTCCATGAAAATAAATTACCTAAGGTGCAATTTTCAAAAAAAATTTTCACGATGTCAATTCCTCGTAGAAATTGCTCCAGAATAGGGAATCTTCTTAGCATCTTCCTCTTCCCACCTCTGAAAAAGTAGCATAAATAAATTGAAAATGATTTGAAAAATTTTGCAACACCCCCCCCCCCCCCCCCCCAATGAAACGAGTGCTCGATTTTTTTCCAACATCATAAATGTTGAGTTCGTATCGTACCTCGTACACCATTATCCCGCATATTCTCGCTATTCTCATCCTTCTCCCGTACCCCTCAATCCACCCAACTCATCTCATCTACTTCACCGACGATAACGAATATTCATAATGTAGCAAAAGTGCCATATACAGATTGAAGTAGTGGAAAAATAAAAAAAAATGGAGTTTTTTTTCTCGCTAGCTTAAGGTTCTTTTTGAATTCGTTTATGCACAGTGTGTTCTTGTGTATGGTGAGTATCACGTCGTCGTCATCGTAGTCGTCGGAAAACCCTTCTATTCGAGTTGGCTCGATGAGGCGGCGTTTGTATATGTATGAATACCTCCTGGGGCGCTCGGTCGACATGAAGCTGCGAAGCTTTTCGCTCTGATTAACATCAGCAATAGGTGTAAAATACGTTGATCAAATTTACACCTTTACGATTCGCTTTGAAAATCAATGAAGCTCCTTCGGTGCGGCGATGCTGAAGAAGGTGATGATGAGAAAACAGCGCGAGAGAGGAAGAAAACGTAAAGAGGATTGAGTGCTGTGTTTTGCCTTACGTTCGTCGTAGAAATATATAGAACGATGCTTTGCACCGTTCGTGGAAAAGAAGCTTTATAGAGAGATGTAGTACGCAGAATATGGCGAGAGATACGATGGGGAAGCTGCGAGAAGTCTATGAGTATTCTCACGATCTTCGTTGAAGCATATTACGGTACGAGAGAGAGGCTGAAGTATGCAAGTACAAGCTTGGTCGATGGATGTTGGCGCTATTGGGCATATTAATAATGGCGTTGCGATGTTGACAAGTGGATGAACATGTGAGGGAGGGAAGGTGCAAGGCAGGGCAGAACGGAGCGAAAATTCTGCTGTTGCGGTGAATTGTATCTTGCGCTAGGATGCGACTGAAGACAGATGACGCGACGCTACAGCAGCGAAATAAATGGCAGAATGAGAAAGAGCGGGTTGTTTATTGTGCATGTACGATTGTATAAGCGCAGAGAGTACGTATTTAGTGAGTATAGACGGAGAAGACGATAGATTGGTGTGAATTTTGTTGGCATACGTTAAAGCATCATATGCCCCCATCCGTCGTTCTGTTGTTGCATCGACGATGAGTACACGTAGTACGAGTTTTTAAGACACATACCAAGTCTCCAGCTGCAATACGTTAAGACAAAAGCGAGACGAGGGCAGTGGCGAAGGAGAATAGGATGAGACGCGAGGCGAGGCGACGCGACGTATATAACAAGTACAAATACGTATACGACTTTCCGTGTGACCAAATATCCGGAAATAAAAGAAACAGCGCAACGCTGACGGCGAGTTTGGCAGCTTTAGGAGTTTTGGCCAGGGCCCGGATCCTCTGGCACGTAGTACGGCGGTCAGTTCTAAATTTGGCGCGGAGACCGATACGATACGACGACGGCGGCCGGCTTCTCTGGCATCGGTCTCGCAAGGTGTACATAGTGAAGCGAGCGAGCCCCGCAGGGCCAACCGTTTGTTGTATCAGATAATAAATAGAATGGTCGACGTCGCTCGTCTCTCTCTCGCTCTCTGATGTACTACGTATGTACCTACTCTCGTACTCGTAGTAAGATATTTTAGAAAGAGAAAAAAAAAAGGCTATCCCACGAAGCGCGAACTCAAACGCGCGATTATTTCATCTCCTCGTCAGCGTCCGCAGTCCGCACCCGTTGTATTTTCTTTTTCGAATTCGAAACCGTCGAGTCGTTAAATTCTATACGGACGCCGGTTTTGGCACGTGACTCGAACTGGCACGCGGTTCTAGATGATGTGTGTTTGCGCCTCCTACTCCCCTGGACCCCTTTTAATCTGAGTGTTTGGGACTGGGACGTACTTGTGTAAAAGGCGCGAGAAATGGATCGTTTGGCGGAGCAAGAGTGGCGACCCGACGTGTAGCTGATTGTAACGAATGTAATGAGCGTTTTTTGGAGTTTGCCATGATCCCCCCTCAGAGCAGGAAAAGTACCACCCGTGTGATCAAAGTGAATGAAATTATTAATGAACTATCGCCAAAAAGATGGATGTTTTTGAAAAGTTTTAACATATTTTTGAAAAAAAAAAAAAAAATAGAATTCAGGATTGTATCGAAGATTCGTACTTTTACTGTTCAATTCCAGCCGAACACAAGCAGGCCAAGTTGAAATTTTTTTCTGTTGATTAATCATTAAAAAGATGTAAACATTCAAATTTTGTTCATTCTTATTTCAGTCTTTATCTGTACGACGACTTTTTCATTTTTCTGCTCATTTTTATTTCAAGTGTCGGTCTTCGGGTAGTTTCATTCTTATTTTCATTTTTTATTTTTTATTCTTATTGGTGTCATTTTTATTTTGTCTCGTTAGTCGTGACTTATTTATTCATCTAATCATTCTTATTTCAATTCCCCAAGCAAGTGTTCAATGGTGTGGTGAAGTTTTCATTCATTTGATCATTCTTATTATATTTCTATGTCATTCTTAGGTTAGTTTCGTTCTTACTTTCATTTTTCTTCGTAGGATTTATTTCTTTTTTCTTATTTTTACTCGTGTCCCTTCAATTTTTCTCTCGTGAATCATGACTTCTTTATTCTTCATATCATTCTTATTTCAATTCTTAAGTAATTGTCCAATGTTGTGGTGAATTTATCATTTTTATTTTATTTCGAATTTCATCCTTATTTTTATTTTTCTTCGTGAAATTTATTTATCGTTTTATTTTAGTAATTTATATTAACATAGTCAATAGGTCGAAGATTTTATCATTCTTATGTTCATTCTTAGTGTCATTCTGTTTCATTCTTCAAGATATTATGTAACATTGTTATTCTCTTGAGATTTAAATTTGCATTGCCCATCCATTGGCAATTTTGCCATTCTTATACTTATTCTTAGTATCATTCTTCTGGTAATTCTTATCTTTCATTTTCATTTTTCCTCTTGCAATATTTTCCTTTAATTTTGTGATCATTCTTATTTTTGATGTCATTTTCCGAATGCATTGTAATTTTTGTACTGTGATTTTTTCATATTTCTTTGTGCAGTAACTGTCGTTTGTCGTGTCATTCTTAGTTCTGATTTCATTTTTATATTCTTTCTCTCAATTTATCATTTTTGCTCATTCTTATCTTCATTTTTCTCTCACATTTTTTCAATTTGTATGATAATTCGAAGAAGGTTCATTCTTTTCATTATGAAAATTTTCATTCTAATTTTCATATTTATTTGTGCAATAATTTTAATTTTCTATGTCATTCTTAGTTCTTTTTTTGATAAGATTTTGTTATAATTTTCATTTTTATTCTTTCTCGTTCTACATTTTTTTTTTTTCAGTTTCATTTCAATTTTTAAGTGCGTCATTTTTTTAAATTTCAGGGTCATTTTCCGTTATTTTTTTATTTTTATTTTTCATTGTACAATCATTTTTATTTTTTGTGTCGTTCTTAATTCGGTTTTGGAAGACATTTTACGATGATTTTCATTTCAAATTCCATTTTTCTTATTATCATTTTTTTATTCTTATTGTCATTTTTCCTCTGAATCCATTTTTTTTTTCATTTTTATTATAATTTGAGACTGATAATTTTTTTAATTTTAGGAGTCATTTTCTGAATAATTCATTCTTATTTCCATTTATTTTTTATGCTATAGTTTTCATTTATTGTGTTATTCTTTGTTATTGGACGATTTTAGCTATCATTTTCATTTTCACTCTTCCCCATTTCATTTTTTCCCCATTTTTATCATTTTTCTTTTAAATTGTAAAAGAACAAATTCCTTTGTATGTAATATCATATCCTACAATTATTTTGATTGAGTTCAAAACTCGTTTTTTTCTCGTTTTAGCTGCTGTAGAATTTATTTTGAAATACTTTTCAAAAATTTGAATCCTTAAAAAAAAAAGAAGGAATTTACGATAATGCCTGATATAAGTGATCTATGCAATTGAAACCAGGTTCACAGAACCAACTAATCCAAATAAATTTACAGAATATTTATTCCATTTTATTACAGTTTACGTTTCCATTGAAAATTATATTTTCAAATTAGTAATATTTTTGTTTTTTATTTTCTGTTACAGGTAAATATCGATTTTGGGCGAATTTAATTTTGGAATAAATACGTAATAGAATTACTGAAGATGCGATGAAACGTACGTTGATATTTTTTTATATTTATTCCATTTCACTCGGTTATTTTTCGAGTCACGTTTACTCCAGTGCTGTGAATAAAGTGTGCTCTTGACTGAAAAGAGCGTATTAGCTAGAAAAGCGCTTTAAAACATCAGAACGGCGCCTTTGAATCTGAAAATAGCTCGAACTATGGTACATGGCCGACCGTTTTTATGACACGACAGCGAATTCTATCAAATTCATTTATCGTGTGTCTATTCCATTCGCTCTTCGTATATTAAATCGTCATTTTCGAACCATCCAAATGACAACCTCTCTTATTTTTTTTCCAGTTCTATTTTAAAATCACGAATCTCTCTTACGTAATTGTACCTATATCTTCTGGCTTGGATGGTGAAAAAAAAACCAACTCTACGTGTAGTATTTCGCCCACTTGCTTTTTTCCCTTCATCGGAGTGAAAATTTCGTACCGATTTCCACGCAAATGGTTATTCAACCGATATAAGTATAACGAGTACGTTGGAAATTACAAGCTGTTAAAAATGTTGGAAGTGAGCTGGCGAGAGCAGGGTAGGCTAAAATAACAACGATGCTTTTCGCATGTCACGAACAGATCGTACTTATTTTACACTCTGTATCGGAAAGTTTTAATTCATTTGCCAGTGATTTTCTCCCAACGTTTTGTAAACATTTCAATTTGAACATTGCCAATTTATCGATCGATGGTCCTCGGCACGTGTAATGTTCTCTCAGCGGATACTGCAAATAGAAGATAGACTATCTTTGATTTTGATCAATGGATTGGAATTCTTTCACGACATTTTTTTCCTTTCCTGTGACCCTTGTATCCAGGGGACCCGAAGAGTCAACAAGATGTCGCAGTCATTATATTACAAAAGCTTATACCCGGATAAAAAAATAATCGATACATTTCCATATTAAGTGTATCTACTCTTACCACGTTCGCAGATAACTAGAGGAAAAAAATCGCCCTCTTTTGTATCGCAATAAGCCACCCAACACGCACCCCTTTTTTCATTTTTTTTTTTTTTTTTGGCACAAGAGCATCTGTTCATATTTGGGCATCCCCTATCACCATCTCCTCGTCGTCGGGCCGTCCTCCGACGTTTAATTCGCATTGATTTTAATTAAAAATCAATTCATCCCCCTCGTAGATCGCTCAGCGGCGGTCTAGACATGCGGTCTCGTCGCAGAAGACAAATCGCATCATCGGCGGGTCGGAGCAGAGAGGGATCTTGATCCATGGTCTAGACGAAATGTGCTGGCAGACTGATTCGCAATAATACCATACAAGCAGGTACTGGTCTGCGTATTAAAGCCCGCCATTCTCTTCTCGTGTTCTATATATTTGCAACATAATACGCTACATATACCCTGCCTCCCTCTCGGCTCGGCCTCTTAACCCTGTTGTCGAAGCTCCATTGTTGTACTCTACATAAGCTAAAAAGATACACCATCTCTCGGGTCTGGCGTTCGCGGTGTGTGTCTGTGCCCTTTTGTTATTCGTGACACGACGATGACGCGGATGGGTCTGATGAAAAAAAACCACCAGTGGTTGGAATTCGCCCTGAAGTGGCGAATTGCCAATTCCTACCTGCCTTTTTGAACGACCAAGACGACCAAAACGTGATAATCACTTTCACCTCGCGCTATAATTTGTCTTTTGCACCTGCTATGCTGTTCTGTGTATGAGATATGGGTCTTGCTCGGCCTGGCCTGTGATGCTGGGGTTGGCAGGGATGGGTGGTGATCGATATGAGCTGCTAATTAACGTATCTACGCAGGAGGTGGAATGGTTGGGGTGCATGGTGGTGTCCTTCGCGTTAGCTCAGGGTTGCTATCCTTTGCCATTTTCATGGTGTCGTCTTTTTGTTACCTTGTGGAAATAGAAATGTGTCGTTTGAGCTAGTGACTTCATCTTTTCGACCAGTGGAATATTTTTTCGAAATATGGTGCAGATGAGAGCTTGACTTGAGTGTACTGATGATGTCTGGTTTGCCTATACTTTGAATAAAAGGAGTTTGCCTAGATTTTCGAATGAAAATTTTACAGCCAGGAGCCAAAGAACAGAGAGCTATCACCAGAAGTCAGATTTAAATATTTTGAAGTAAAACTGGATCGGGGGGGGGGGGTCCAATTTTATAGGTAAATTATGAAATAAGGTTTGATTTTATTTTTCATTAAGTTCCATAAATTGCCTTTTATTCGATTAAACTTCCAAACATTTCCCAAAATGATCCTCAAGGAAGATTATATTATAATTTTTAATTTTTTGAAAAACTCAAAAATCGTCATGAAATTTTTTGATTGGTAATTTCATTATTATTCTTGTGACTTATCTGTATTTCTACGAACACTTTTTTTTGGAGAAGATCATCGCTCCTGTTGCATATCCCATTCCATTACACATGCTCGAGGCTTCGAAAGTAGATATCTATGAGAAATTTACTTCAATTCCCAAGCTGGATTACCCATCTTGGGATTCATTCGCTTGTCAGCCACACCCATCTTTGGCATAGTGCACGATTACAAAAGGGTTCCGCGACCGAACTTCGAATTCGCAACTAATTAGAATAATTTAGACGGCGATTTACTCACGCATATACGCGACGAGAAGCCGAAAGTATACGAAGACAGCTAAATCCAAACCCATCTTACAGTATGAGGAAGGAACCGATCTTAGGTACTTAATTAACTCGCGCCTCCGGCTCATTAGGGTGAATTTAATTAATACGCGACAAAATTTGATTTATTCTTCGGATTAGGACGCGAACGAGGAAGATAGTTGAGGGTGTAGGGGGCGAGCGGAGGTAGCTTAGGCTTGTACACAAATATAATTTTATTTTCACTGGGAAGTTTGTAGCATTACATGTATACAAGAAGAATGCACGACTTACGTACATGAGAAGTGACGAATTGAAAAGTTTGAATTTGGGTGAAAGTTCGATTCGATTCGATTCAAGGGAAGGAGGAGGGGTGAAAAATGTCTCGAAGTTGAATTTTTGCGATTTTGTTTAATTTTGAGGGAATTTTTAATTTATCGAAAGATTTATTTTAGAGTCAATTCATTGCAAGAATTTCAATAATTTTTTTGTTGATTTAAATTTTTTTTATTTTTTTTTATTTTTTGAGAAGAGTTATTATTTTGAATGAAATTCTTTCGAAATTGAAATAATTTGTCAACTATTTTTAGAATTATTTAAAAATAATAATTCTTTTTTTAAATCTGAAAAATTTTAAAAAATGTGGGAATCGGGCAAAACATCAAATTACATATTAGAACAACTTTATTTGAAAATTTGAAAAAAATTACAAATAGTTGTAATATTAGACCTACTTACGAGTCCAATGTTGAAAAATTTTTGATTTTTTTTTTTTTGAGTAATGAAGATTTTTAAAATCTGGGAAAAAATTGAAAAATTCTAAAAAAATTAAAATTGAAAGATAAAAAATTAAAATGAACAAGAATTGAAATAAATTTTAAAAGAATTGACCTAGATGTGACTCAAATTTTAAAAATTTTAAAAAATTTTTGAGAAATGAGCATTTTTAAAATTAAAATTTTTTTTTTGAAAAATTCTAAAAAAATTAAAATTGAAAAATTCAGAAAAAATTAAAATAAACTAGAATTAAAATGTTTTTTAAAAAAATTGCCCTACAAATGAATCCAATTTTCAAAATTTTTTGAGAAATGGACATTTTTAAAATATTGATTTTTTTTTTGTTGAAAAATTCTAAAAAAAATAAAATTGAAAAATTAAGAAAAAATGAAGATGAACAAAAATTAAAATGAATTTTAAAAGAATTACGACTAGTAGAGAATTATTTTGAAACTTGAAAAAAAATTTTGCACAATAATTTTTTTCATTGTAATTGAATTCAAAAAAATAAGTTGATAAAAAGAATAAACGTTGAAAATCTGAAAAAAAGATTCAAAAAAAAAATGTAATTGAATATGTACCTAGTAAATATAATTATACAATTTTACTAATACCTAGGTAAATCTAATTTTTTGAGAATTTTCAAGATCCTAGAAAAAATGGCAAACAATAATTTTATTAATTTTGAAAAATCGATTTTAAACAACTGAAAAATTTTAATACCCTTAAAAATAAGTCAAGAATTCAAATTTATTTTGAAAAATAAAATTTTGAAATTGTGCTTTGTAAATTGATCAATTTTTTAGTCAAAATGGAAAATTGAAAAATCAATCTTATTTATAATGAAACTAATTAGCTATTGTTTTTTGTAGTGGTAACATTGTGATTTTTCCGGATGTTTGGAAATTTTTCTGTACTTGGGATCCCAATTCTTCTGAGAGAGTTTATTTTTTTTAGGGGTTCCACACTTTTCTGTAATGTGTTTTTTTTGGGGGGGGGGGGTGGGGGGGGGCTCTGACAATTTTGTGAGTAGTAGACAGTATAGGTATAGTAAAAAAAGTTGTGGAAAATTAGTGAAAAAGTAGTGATGTTTGAAAAAAAAATTTCTGTAGACATCATGAATTTTAGTTGCAAATTTTCAGTAGTTAGACATTCAAAAAAATTAAAAAAAAAGTAAATTGAATAACTGAAACATTTGAAGAAAAAAAATTGAAAATGGTGCAAGAATTGGAAAAAATTTAGAAAATTTTTATTTCAAAGTTGTTTTTTTCACTTTTTCTTTTTGATTGAAATTTTCAGAAATTGTAAACATTTCGAGAAATTCAACAAAGTTGAAAATTTTATTTACTTACATTTTAAGACTGATTGTTTCAAAAATTTGAAGGAAAAAAAAGTAACTTAAAAAATTGGAAAATGGAAAGCAAAAATGAAAGACAAAAATTTTGTAAACTAAAAAAAAATTGTTTTTGAAATTTTAGAAAAAATTTTCAATTTTTTTCGAATTTTTAAAATTAAATGACGAATTAGGTACTTTAAAAAAAAATTATAAATTTCAAACGATTTTTGTGACATTTAGGAAACTCTTCTAATCAAACCTGTCGATCATAACATTCTTTTTGTTTTCAAATTTTGTCAAAATTTTTATTGATTTTTCTTATGCAGGATTTTGGCTAAAATATCTCATTTTGAGCAGTTTTCATGAAATCTCAGCACAACGTACGCCATTTTGAAACATCGATCGAGCATTCGCGTTGTTGGCGCTGGTCGTTGCAATCGCATCAGAGGAAACGATTCGGAGAGACCGAGCGAGGAAGGTGTAATTATCGGGGAGGTACATACAGGCGGGCGCGATAAACCAGAATACCGGCTATGATAATTTTTTTTATTTTTCACGTATAATCAGGAACACAACAATAATAACGCGAGGTGACGTACAAATACTTACATCAGGTATCTACTACCTACATAATCGAACGATACGAAAGAGCAAGCAGACGATGACGCTTTGCAGGCTTTCTGCGCAGATAATATACCTAGAACTGGAGTACATTATGGTTTTATATTATGGCGAAGAAAATGGAGTTGTGAATATTTCAGCGTGCATGCTATAGCGATTACTGCACAGGAAGAGAGGGGAAGAGATGCTGCAGAAAGCAAAGAGTTGAAGATGGGACAGTGAATGAGTCAGTTACGTAGTGCTGTATATATTCCATGTACTTAGTATATAGAAGATCAAGTGAGAGAGCTGGAGAAGTGGAGAGGGGTGCAGTATTACGTAGTACGACGTACTATACTCTGTTACAATAATAGAGCAAGACGAGCAATGGTTTTGATATATTAGGGCAGTTGGTGGTCTGCGTTTTGTCTTCTCTATTTGTATGTATAATGACTGCTAAACTTGCCGTTACGTCCAAGCTTGACCTGGGACCTGGCCCCGTAGCACTCCCGCAGAGCGTGCGTTACTCAATTATACGCCATCGGTGGGTCCTCATCCATCCATACACTCGGCGGTACATCTTCATTGTATGGAATGCTATAGGAAAAGAAAGAAAGGAAAAAAAACCAGAGTGAAAAAAATGAACCTAACGCGAGCAAAGATCGAAAGGTATATAAAGCCAGTCTATTCTGCGATAATTTGTGCATCTTCGGTGCGGTGTGGTATTGAGTAGACCTACCTATAGAAGTGGCAATATGTGTGAACCAAACTCGAATCCACTTCGCAGTCTTGATACCATAAATCTTGCCACAATATATATTGTTACAAATACTAGAAATTGTAGATGAAGAGTAATATGGGGTACCTTGCTACCTTCTACCTTTTTTTCTCCTCTTCGTTTTCGATTGCTTATTTGTAGTACCTATTACGACTGCAAACGATACCATTTAATAAAAAGAGTTCATGTGTACAACAGTACAAGTCGGTGCGGAGGACCAGTTGAGCGGAAAATATCGCGGTAATTAGTAATTTACGGCCGCAGAGCCGGTGTCGAGGACGTGTGCTGTGCCCCGTATCGTATCTCTCTGTATAGTTTATCTAGAGGTACGTACACGTATCTACCTACTCGTACTGGCGCTATTATAATAAATTTTTCTCCTGCGCTAAACTCAATTCAATGGATGGCTTTTGTCGTATCGATTGTGGTCGAATTTGTCTTACCACCGAGAAGGGCAGAAGGGAGGGGTGCAAGGTAGATGATGAGATGTTGGCTGCGGAGTGCAGGGGTATTGATTTTGAGAAAACGTGTTGGCCTTTTTTTTTCTTCTCTTCTTTTGTTTGCTTCTTCGACCGAGGTGTGAGATGAAACTTTTGCCCTGATGTGCTAGTTTGCTGATTTAAATTTCAAATTTTTGTAATTTTGGAATAATAAGTTTACTTTTTTTAAAACATTTTTTGAAATAATTTACGATTTTCAGATTTCAAATTTCAGAAATGAAATTTTTTCCATCGATTCTTCCGATCTTCGTAATAATACGTAATGTATTATGAATTTTTAATTTTTTTTTTTTTTGTATCTTGTCGTCTTTTACTATTGAAAAAATATAAAACAAAATGAAAAGAATTCGGATGATTTTTGTTGAAATTTTCTGTAGATTTTTTTTTTTAGATTTTTTTAATCTTCAATATTTTGGATTTTTCATTATATTTTCGCATCCTCCAATTTTTTCAAAAATTTTAAAATTTTAATTTTTTTCGATCTCTTTTTTGTGTAATAACTACCTAGTATTTATTTTTTTTCAAATTTTTAATGTTTTAATATTTTATTTTTACCATCCATTAGGTAGTTTTGTTAGAATTGTATGTCTTGAAAAAATTATGTTTTTAATCTTTTACAATTTAAATAATTTATTGTTCTATTTTTTCGATCTTCAATGTTTTGGATTTTTATGTATTTTTCAAAAATTTCTAGATTTCCAATTTTTTTATTTTTTCAATTCTTTTTTTTGTTTATACTATTATTTTCTTATTTTTTTTTACAATAGTCGTGATTCTCCATTTTTTTTCAAAAATTTTCATTCGAAATTATTTTCCCCGGCCCTAATCTCTTTCAATTCAAATTTTTCGTTTTTCTTCGGTTCTTATACCTATCTTCAGTGTTTTGGATTTTTCAATTATTTCACATGCACCATTTCTTTTTTAATTTTTCTGTTTTCTAAAATCAGGCATGTTATTCAGTCACTTTTTTAGTGACTTTGTCACTTTTTTTCAGTTTGGTCACTTTTTGTCACTTTTCGCCCAGAATGGTCACTAAAGTCACTTTTTCCAGGGTTTTTTTGGCGATACCTTATTGAAAAACAACAAAAAAATGAAAAGTTTTGGGAATAACTAGAGAAAAAAAAATTAAAGAGAGAATTCAAATTTATACTAAAAATGGATTATTTCTTCCTTAAAAATTCCAATTTTCTGAAAATTTTCGCCACCCTCGCTGCGCTCGGGCATTATGTTGTTTTTTTGTTTATTTATATTCCAAAAGTAATAACGTTTGTTTTCAACATTTTCGCAAAAAAATGTTTGTTTTTTCTTTTAAAAATGCAATTTCTTCAAAAATTACCGTCCATTTCAGATCCAAATGCTATCATAGGTTTTTAAATATTTTTTATTCATGGTGGCAATGAGAAGTTTTTCTTTCGAAACCTCAATTTTTTCAAAAAATTTTGCCCCCACTTCGTTCGGGCAACAAATAACGTGAAATCGCCGGGAAATGCCTTTTTACCCCTTCCCCTATCCGATGCGTAGAATTTATTTTATTAAGTAAGAGTTTATGTTTTACTTTCTGAGATTTTATTTTGTTTTTTTCTACAACCTTTCTAGTCTTCAGTGCTTTGGATTTTTCATTATTTTCTCATCCTCTGATTTTTTTCAAAAATTTTCAATTTTCAAAATTTCCGATTCTTTAAATCTTTTTTGATGTAGCTATTCAATTTTTTTTGTTATTTTTTAATGTTTTAAAAATTTTCCCCTTGTAATCCTTCAAATTTGTCAAATTGTTGTGTTTTACAAAAATTTTCGATTGAATACTCTGAAAATTAAATTTCTTATCTTCTTCACTTTTCTAATTTTCAGTGCTTTGGATTTTTCAATTTTTTCTCATCTTCCAATTTTCATAATTTTCATTTTTTCAATCTCTTTTTTGGAAGTATTTCACTTTTCTGCCATTTTTGAAATAATCATTTTTTCAGGATTTTCCCCATCTAATCTTTCAAATGTTTCATACTTAATATTATTTTTATTTTTTTTTCAAATTTTTAAAATCTTCAATATCTCGATTTTTTTTCAAAATTTTTATTTCATGATTTTTTCAATCCTCAATTTTTCTTTTTTTCAATTTTGTCGTTGTTGGATGTTTTGATTCTTTTAAAATTTTTGGAAATTTTTTTAAATTTGTAATTTTCAAAATTTCATGCTTTTATTATGCTTGAAAATTTTCCAAAAATTTGGCATTTTGGTGTTTCTCAATCTTTTTTTAAAAAGTGTTTAAGGATTTTTTTTATTCGATTTTCCTAATCTGGTATGTCTTGAATATTTTCAATTTCTCAACGAATTTTGAATTTGAATTTTTTGAATTTTGAATTTTCAAAATTTTATAAAAAAAATTAACCATTTTTGTGTTTTTTGTTTAGTTTTATATTTCTCTGATATTGGTGGTTTCGAATGTTGTCTTTTTCCCATCTTGCAAATTTTAAAATTTTGAAATTTTTTATGCATTTTCAAATTTTTTAGATTTTTGAATTTTGAGTACAATTTTTTCAATCTCTCGAAATTTAAAAAAAAATGACCTTATTTTTCGATCTGTTTTTTTTTTTGAATTTTGATTATTTGATTTTTTGTAAAATTTTTAACCATTCAAAAAAATTGCCCATTTTTGTCTAGCTATCTCATTTCATTTTTTAAAGATTTTTTTTTGGTTTTTCACTGGGTTGAGTTTTTTAAAATTTTTTTTCTAAATTTTGAATTTTCAAAATGTTGAATCCATAATAATTTTATCTATCTCACAATTATAAAAACACACGTACAGTTGATGTCCTTGTTAAAAAAAAATATATTCTTGAATGTTCTAAATATTTTTAGTTTTCAAAAGAACCAATTTCACAATCTTCGTATTTATAATTTTTAACTTTTGTCGTTTTTTCAACTTTTTGAACTTTTTAGATTTTCAGTTTTTCTAGATTAATTTCGGTTTTTTGTAAGCATATCTTTATTTGATCAAATTTTCCCAAAATAATGAAATATAAATTTTTTAGGTTTCACATTTTTTTTTCAGTTTTTAAATTGATTTCTTTTCTGAATTTTAAAGAATTTTAAATTTTTGAATTTATCTAAAATATTTTTTTAAATTTAGAAAAATGGTGAAATTGTTTTTATTTTTTGAAAAGTACTTAGGCTGACAATTTCTGTACGACTCATAAAGCAATGGAATTCGATCGACATTATGAAGTGCTTATACCTTTTTCGCTCTTGAAAATATCGAGTATACACGATCGACTCAATTGACCTACATAACATTATTTCGAAAATAGAAGAGAAAAACATATACGCTGCTCTAAATGTAGTCGTCGTCTTTATTGCGAGCACCTTCGCTCTACACATTCGAGCCGAGGGGGTAGCACCTACAATAGGGACATTAGGGGCCAAAGCGATAGCTACGAAAAAGGAAACCTCCGCAGACTCATTTATAAGCCGGATTTACGTGTCAAACAGTACACTGTAGATAATTTAATAGGAGGGACGAGACGAGGCGACGACGATAGCGTGTCCTTTTACCCCGAATCTCTCTCAAAGCCCCTCCCGCCCACTCGTGGCTTATCACCTCGCTGTGCAAATACCTCGTATAGACCTTTTTCCACCTCGAAGACGAAGCTCACAAACCGAAAAGTTGAAGGCGTGGTGGGGCTCGAGGAGGTCTAAGTATCTCGACGCGATTGCCTCGTACATTGAAAAGCTTTCGCGATCGTTGAGAACACCCGAGTAGAGATGAGAGCGAGAGTGAGAGAGATGGAAAATAGTTCGACGACGAGAAAAATTACCTAAAAGAGTTGTTTTCGCGTTGTTTTCAAGGGAAAAAGAGGTGAAAAATGTCGGTGGCGAACTTATCATTTCAAACGAAGCGAAAGGAAAAGGTATAGCTATGTTTAGCTCGGTATCACATCATTTATTCTTCATCATGACGCACGAGTGTGCTTTCTTTTTTCGAAACCAACCCTAAACCTGCTTTGCCAGCTTCGTCCAGTATTATCTCTAGCGACAAAAATTTTTGACGATTTTATAAAGGGTGAAAAAATAGTTGGAGAGTGAAAGTCCAGCTCGATAATAGACGTAAAATTGCGAGTTGTCATCAAGTTGTTTTTTTCTTCTTCGAAGGGGGCTATTTGAATAGAACAGGGGGATACCCTGGCTCTAAATACATAATCGTTTTGAAAGGCATAAAAATGCTAGACGCGGGTATCGTTTAAACATATTTATTAATGCAGAAACGCTCTCTCACTCTTTGAATATAATTGTCAGGTACCTACCGAATTATTATACACAGAGAGAGATGCGCTGCTACTGCAGTAGCACTCGCACGTACACAATAGCAGTGCCTTTGAGACGATCTGCGAGCTGGAAGGGGGGAAGAATCGAGGACAACAGATATATAAGGGTATGCGACAATAATGGAATTCACCCTTTTTCTTTTTGTTGTACTCTTCGATGACAATACTTTTAATATTTCATATTAGAAAAAATGAAATCAGACCGGACATATTTTCATTGTTGATTTATGTCGTCTTGATTATGATCAAAATATTATACTTGGCCGGGGTTTAGCTCTGAGTGGTCTGAGGATTGACTCGTGGTATATTTAAAGATATCCCTTTGCTCGTCCTTCCCACCACGTCGTCGTCATGCAAATACGTTCAAGTATTTTTCAACGAATATTCCACTCGTCAACGAGACTCTCGGATGACATTCAAAAGTACCCATCACCGAATGCAACGATGAAGTTGGTTTGGTCAATGTTTTACAATCGTTTAAGCACTGTATGAGATTTGCGGTCTTGTAAAAAGGTCTCGTTTGATGGACGCGCAGAGAGACAGACGTCTAAAATTTCAAAAAGGGTACAGAGGGAATTGAGCTCTTTCAAGTAAAGTGGATAACAATCGGAGTTGGGAGGACATGGAAAAAAATAGATGAAATCAAAATGGACATACGATCGTGCCTGCATCTCTCTCTTTCTCTCTCTCGGTTAAAGTTCGACTCGGACGAGCTAAGTAATTAGTTTTAATCCAATTATAAACGTTTGGTCGATCGGCCGTCTCGACCTAAGCGTCGTTGGATAATTAACCGTATCCTTTTTAGCCTAATTTCCTTCTCTTTTGTCGACGAATCAAGGATGGGTTATGAGGGTGGGGTGATGGAAGGTTAGAGAAGCGAGAAGAGGGGTAAAGTTCGCTTTTGTTGTGATGGCGCAAAGTTGTCAATTTCTATTGCAGTAGTTTTGTCTTGATGTGAAATGGTGAAGAATTTCGTAATGTTGGAGCCTGAGTTTAGGCAGCTGTCTGAGACTTTGTAAAGAGATGAAATGGGGTAAATTGAAAGCTACGTAGGTCGAAATTTTTGGAATGAGTTGGCAATTGTAGAAATTTTCGTAGGCGGAGATGTCAGTGGTCTCAAAGGCACTACAAATTTAATCTAGAGAAGAATTCTTTCATTTTTTGAATTTTTAGGATCATTTATGGCTTGAATGAAAATGATGGGAAATTTCCTGGAGACTCCAGATGGACGAAAAAATGTTTAAAATCGATTAAAAAATTTTAGTAACTTAAATTTAGACACTTCACTTTTTGTTTTGAGCGTTGAAAATTTTGTGATAATTGAAAAAGTTAACCTGAAAATTATAGAAATCTTTTAGGAAACCTCAGAATATCTGAAAAATGCCTAAAATAAATTTATAAGCTCAAAATTGACTTTTTACATGTTTTTCAAAACATTGGAAAGTCTTGAAAAATTTGAAAAGTTATACTGAAAATTATAGGAATTTTCTTTACGTGTCAGATTGCCTTAAAAATTCTTTAAATCGATTCAGAAGCTTAAAATGGATTTTTTTTTTTCAAAAATGAGAAACATTAAACTAAAAATTATAGAAATTTTCTGGATTCTCCAGAACGTCTGAAAAATGAGAAAAATTAGTTTAGAAGCTCAAAATCAGACAATTAAAAAAATTCTTTGGAAACACTGAAAATTCTTCAAAAATAATTGGACTGCTATTGAAAATTTTAGAAATTTTCTTCTTCCTGCAGAACATCTGAAAAATATTCGAGCTAAAAATTGAATTTGTAGAAATTATTAATTAAATAACTAATTATTCTGCAAAGAATCATTGAATCTCAATTTCAAACTGAAAATTATATAGGTAAATTTTTTTGTGGGCTCCAGAATGTCTGAAAAATCTTTGAAATTAATTCAGACACTTGAAATTGAAATAATTTTGAGAATTTTTTTCAACGATAACCCTGGAAAAATTGCAAAAAGTCAACTGAAAATTACAGAAATTTTCACGGTCCTCGAAAACTTTAAAAATGTCCCGAGTCCAAATTGAATTTCTCGAATTTTTTCAAACACAGAAAATTCTGAATTTCCAATTCGTCTGAAAATTGTTCAAAATAAAAGAAAATTTTTGGGGCTTCAGTACCTGAAAAACCTTTTAAATCGATTTAGGGACAAAAAACGAAATTTTAAAAAATTTTCTTGAACGTTTAAAATTCTGAAAAAATTATAAAAATGCCAACAGAAAATTATAAAAAAAATTCTGGGTGCTTCAAAACGTTTAAAAAATGCTTAAGCCAAAATTAAATTTTTAAGGTTTTTTTCAAATTCTGAAAATTTTGCAAAAATTATTGAACCTCAACTGAAAATATTTTTTGTGGGCTCTAAGAACGTCCGAAAAATGCTTGAAATCAATTCAGACGCTCAAAATTGAATGTGAAAATTCTTCAAAAATTATTAAACTTCAACTGAAAATAATAATTTATTTCAAATGCTCCTGCCTAGAACGTCTCAAAACTAAGTTAAACTCGATTTAGATACTCAAAATTGAATTTTTAGCATTTTTCCAAACGTAGAAAATTCTGCAAAAATCGCAAAAATTTCTATTTGAGTGCTTCATAACGTCAGAAAATTTTTTTTACCTAAAATTGAATTTTTACTTGGATTTTTTTTTCACTAAAAATTCTGCAAACATTATCGAACTTTATTTAAAAATTATAGACATTTCTTGTGAAGTTCAGAACGTCTAAAAAATTCCTAAAGTTTGGAATTTTTTCTTTTTGAAAATATTTCAAAAATTATCATATTCCAAATGAAAATTGTGGATATATTTTTGAAAGGCTTTGAGCGTCTGAAAAATCCTCAAAATCGATTTTAATGTTCAAAATTGAATTTTTTGAATTTTTAGTTAACATCTGAAAATTTTGTAAAAATTATTGAACTTTTACTGAAAATTGTAGAAACTTTTTGTGGGCTCCAGAACGCCTGAAAAGTCCTTAAAATCGATTTACAGATTAAGAAAGTCATCTGAAAATTGTATAAGTTTTCTGTATGTTCGTGAAGGTATGAAAAACGCTTGAAATTAATTTAGAAATTCAAAATCAAACTTTTGGATTTTTTTTAAGATTGGAATTTTTGCATAAATATTCGAACTTCAGTGGTGGCTCTGAAAATACCTGTGTGTGAAAAATTAAAATTTAATCCAATTTTCTGAACATGTTAAATGAAATTTTATCTGAATGAGAAATTTTCTAAAAGCTCGAAAATTTCGAAAAAACTAGTAAAAAATTTTGATATTGATTTAGAAGCTCAAAATTGAATGTTTTGGATTTTTTTCTCGCAAAAAAATTTTAGCCAAAATATTGGGCATTTTTTGGAGTCTTTGAAATCTCTAAAAAATTATTTAAAATTGAAATCCCTTAGATATTTTTTTAAAACATCTTGATTGAAATTTTTCCAAAAATGAAAATTTTCTGTAGGCTCCAAAATTTTTCTGAAAAGAAAAATAAAAAAAATAAAGGAATTCTGTGAAATTTTTCAAGAACATTAAACATTTTATCCAACTGAAAAAAATATAAATTTTTGGTGCTCTAAAATGTCTGAATTAAGTCTAAAGTAAAAATTACTCGTTTATTTGGTCATATTTTAAATCCATTCAAAAATTGTCCAAAAATTGGAAAATTTCAACTGAAATTTTTTTTTTAGGCTCCAAAATTCTTTAAAATAGTTTAAATTGATTTAGAAACTGAAAATCACTTTTTTTGATTTTTTACCAAATAGGTAAACTTTTTCCTCAGAATTTGGTCTCCTTATTCCCAGCATTTTTTACCCAATTCTAATGACTTCCGGTTCGAGTGATTCCCTCAAAGTCAGCTGTACAAATCTCGTTGGTATTTTCTTCTTCTCATCAATAAAAGGCACACCCACGACATTTGAAAAATGATCGTTATAGCGAAAATTCGTTAAACCTCAAACCGCTTCTCCACGATTCAGCATACAGAGCAGGAACCAAAACCGTTATGAAAATTTTTCTCTTCATTTTTTTCGTTTGATCAAAAAATATCAACTCGATTCGCTAATCTGTGCAGTCATCTATGGTCGGTGTACTCTGCTCTGTATCCGGTTTCTTTGACGATGGCAATACCATCCCCTATAGATAACCGTCTAGATGACGTGTCTCTCTCGTTCACATCATTAAACACGAATCTGTGATTGATGCTTGGGTGCGGACATATACCTGCTCTTCTCTGCATACTCGTTGGAAAGATGCTGCGAAAGTAGCCGCCATTCGCATATCATCTGTATGCGGCTTTTGACAACTGCTTGTCATTACGATGCCATAAACCGGGGCGGCGTGAAATTCTCTCGTGTGTAAACGTATATTCAAGAGGATTAGCGTGAGCGATAGTACCGAGCATAGCATAGCGCGAAAAATAAAAAAAAGCTTGTCCGAGTGAGATGCACCTCGTCGCCTTTTAATACCCTCGTCCAACTAGTTAACGTCGTTTAATCCTTCTTTACCTCGAATATTATTCTAAGATGAGGTATAGAGATAACCCTTATATCATGAGGACGCGTCGCAGTCGCCTCGTAATCCTTTTTTCAATGAAATGCCATTTTTTTTTTTCTCTTTCCACGTTCGCCTTTCGGAAGCGATGCGTCGATTCTCTCATAGTGAACTGGTTTTCTCTACTAATATCTCTTTGGCCGATGCGATGAGAGAAAATACCCGCGATATACGGTGTCGAGAAGTCGTCGCCGTCGCTCTGCCAGTCGTGACTTTTCGGGCTGGCTGCAAAAAAAAACTCGAAGATTGGGTGCTTTTCACAGCGGTAGGTAAGTATATCATTGCGCTGCGATGATCGTTATGACTTCGAAGCGTTAAACCTGCCTGCCCCGATATCGTTCGGATTAATTTTTCCATCTTTCTCTATCTATTTTACTTCGCAGTCGTCCTGTGTCTTCCATCTCTATCGAGTTCGAGCGTTAACAAATTAATATACAGCGTGTTTTTTCCTTTCATCTGATGATTTACATAGTAGAATATTTGGCAGCACTTGACCATAAAAATTCGTTCGAGTGGTTTTAAAATTTGGACGAATTGGACGTCGAGAGATTTAATTTTGCAAAGTTCTCTCCCTCTCCAGGTTCAGTTTTGGAGCTAAAAATAGCCTGCCAGGGTATTTTTTTCCAAGTGATTGACTTTTTTTCCTATGAAAGGTCGTTTGTATTAGAATAAAAAATGCGAGCGAGTGGGATGGTTGGAACCTCCAAAACATGTGCTTAAAATCCAAGTTATTTTCTGTTTAATTTTACAGTGTGTACGAATAGTATCTAATATTTTTATTTTTATTTTTCTTTGTTGCAGGTAAATCTTGGTTTTATCAAATGGTTTTGTCTTCACAATGTACCGTAAGGGACACAGAATTTGTTGATTTGTCCAGTCAGCTTTGTCTTTCGATAAGGTAAATGATTCGGGATTTTTTTTGGGGATTTTTGCAGCTGAATATCTAAATTCGAAAATTTGATGTTCGATGGACCCCCCTCACCCCGCGTCAAATATATCGGGTTATTGTTTGCAAATATTCGAAAATGGCTAAACAGTAAAAATTTGATTTTTTTAAGGAAAATTCCGTTTAAAAAAGTTCAAGAAATAAAAAACAAAGTAAAAATTTAGTCTTGAAATAATTCAAAAAAGAATTGGAAAAATTTGTAAATGAAAAAATTAAAATGTACAAAAAATCCAAAAATTCATCTTATTGATGCACTTTTTTTCAAAAATTCTCGTAACTTATAGAACTGTTCGTGGAATATAAAATGAAAATAAAATAATGTAAAATTTTGTTTTAATCCAAAAAATTCAAAAATTCAGTTGATACAAACTACCTATGTTCCTCGAAAATTGGAGAAAAAAAATCTTTAAAAAATTTCATGAAATTTGATTCACCAAAAATTAAAAATTTCATTGAATTATTCGAATTATTTATGAAAATTCGTTTCTAAAAATAATTTAAATTAAACGATTTTTTTTTTAAATTTCGACATTTTCTTTGTAAAAAATTGAAATGTACAAAATATCCTATAATAGAATTAGGTTTGAATTTTTCTTATCGAAAAATTTCCTGCAAGAATTTCGTGAAAAATGGTGCATAAAATAATTTTGAAGAATTTGTAAAAGTTTGTTTACAGAAAAATAAAAATTATCCAAAATTTTATTTTGCAGCAATTTTTTTTAGAAAATTGAGAAAATTGTCTATAAAATTTTTGTTGAATTGGTTCCGAAAATATTGAAATGCTTATCATAAAAATCTGTTCAATAATTTTTTGTAAATTACCTATGAAAATTTTATTCATAAAAAAAAAATGAAAAATTCAGTGATCGATGGAAGCTTCTTGAAATTTTTTCAAAGTGTTACTAACATTTTGTAAACACGAGCTTATTGAAACAACTCAAAAAAATCTGAAATTGAAAAAAAAAACAGTGTAGGTAAGCATTGAAAAAAATTCAAAAATTTATTTTGATGCCCATTTCTTGAGAATGAAAAATTGTTTTTGAGAATTTTGTAAAAGCTGATCCATAAAAACCAAAAATTTCATTCAAATAAAAAAAATTTCAAAGTTCTATAAAAAAAAGTTTGTAAAAAAATTCGAAAAAATTTTCAGAAATTTTTTCATAAAGTTAATGTTCATGCACAAAAAATTTTGAAAGTTCAGTTTGGTAAAAATTGAATTAAATGTCTATAAAAATTTTGTGAAAATTAGTTCTAAAATAACTCGAAAAAATTTCTAAAAATTTTCTTCATCAATAAACAAATTTAAGTAGGTCAGTAATAATCATCATTTTGGTTCATATTTTTGGAAAAATTAAAATAAATTGTCTTTGAGAATTTTGTTTAAAATGATTCAAGAGAAACCATAAAATTTCGTTTGAGCATGAGAAAATTCTCAAAATGCTCAAAAAATTGTTCATATAAGAATTCGAAAAAAATTGTAGCAATTTTTTCACAAGGAAAAGAATGTGCAACAAATTTAAAAATTTAGTTTGGTGCAAATTTCTTGGAAAAATTGGAAAAAAATTAGTTCAAAAAGTAACTCGAAAAAATTTGTAAAAATTTTGTTCGTGAAAAAATTATAAACGTATTGTAGGTATTGCAAAAAGAAATTGATGCACATTAAAAAAAAAAAATTAACAGTACAAATTATATAAAAATTGATCAATTTAAAATTTTTATTCGGGTCGGAAAATTTTGTCAAAAAAATTCAGTTTGGGGTAAATTTCTCGAAAATTAGAAAAAATTGTCTATAAAACTTTTGAGAAAATTGATTCATAAATAATTAAAAATTTTATTCGTTGATTCCGACTTCCCACGGTGTAACAACCATTTAATTTATGCTCTAACTTCGATTTATCTTCGTATTCAAACGATTTTCTCTAATCAGAAGTGAAATTGCGGTTAAATATGTGAATTTACTCTTATTTACGTAGCATCGCATTGAAGATCACGCGATAATATTATAACTCGAATCGATGCAAACAGCGAGAAATTGGACCCGCATCTATAGCAAAATGTCATGTATAAACCTTACCTATAAGTACTACATGTCACATATATCTTAAACAAACGGTCCGAAATTCGGATATTCGCATATACGAACGTATACCTACAGTATATATGAACTTTGTATCCTATATGATTTCACGACTGCATATCGCGTGGCCGAATCAATTAATCATAACTACGACACGGACGCGTTTGCGGTATCTAGCGAGCTTTTTTCTCTCTCTCGCACTAAAACCCATCAACAAATAAATAGCGAAAATATCTGTACCATACGTATTGGCCCAGGATACATAGCGCCCGGGCATGGCATGGACTCGGGCATGGGCGATTTCCATACGCAATGTCGACTCATTCGAGCATAAATAGTGGTTAGCGAAAAGCCATATCGCGTAGAATATGACACCGGAGCTTCGGCTGTCGCTTTATATCTCCAAAAGGTTTTTATTTCTTTAACCTTTCGGCATTCGGCTGCTGAGTTTGGCTGGGCGAGGGAGGAGGGGCCGGATCGATTAATTAAAGCTCACGTCGAGCCGATGCCGGGCTGCGAGTGCAAAATTATACTGGCGACACTTTCTAGTACATGTGCGAGTTGGGTGTGTGTGGTTGGTGATGATGTGTCGTGTGTGAGACTTGTAGGACGAGTTGGATGAATTTTTTTCGATATTTTTATTGGCAAGGAAGAGAAGGTGTATTGTGAAATTACCACCGAGCTCTGGGTTGTTAATCAAATTATTGTATGTGACAGGTGCACTAAATATGAAGAGTCGAAACGAGCTAGGGAAAGGAGGAAATTTGAATGTGGTTGTGATATTGGAGGGTTATTTTGAGACTCGATGGTCAATATGAATAATTGAATAATTATCGATGATGATTATCGACTCAGTTATTGATGTGGATGATCACAATAAAATATCGATGTTTGCTTAACAGTTATTGAAATGAATTATCTGTATTATTCATCGATGTCGATTATCAACATCAATAATTATTGATGTCAATTATCAACATCACTCACCGATGTCAATTATCAACATCAATCATCGATGTCGATTATCAACATTAATCATCGATCTCGATTATTGATGTTGATAATTGGAATTGTTGATGTTGATTATAAAAATCAGTTATCAATTTAGAAAATCGAAATTAATTATCAATGCCAACTATTTTTGGTGATTTTTACAAGAAAAGTCAAAATCTATCAATAATAGTTATAAACATCAATAGACAATTGATTTTAGTTATCAATCTTGATTATCAATGATATTAGTACCTATATCAATTATTGATGCCAATTTTCGTTTGTTACCAATAATTATAAAAATGAGTTATCGATCTCATTTATTGATAAAAAAATTAAAATCAGTCATCAATGATGATTATCGATATAAAATTAAAATTGATTATCGATAATAATTATCGAAATAAAACATCATCAATCCCAATTATTATCAATGCTGATTATTAGTATCGATTATCAATGCCAATTCACAACAATAATTGTCAACTATCAAATATCAAATTGAATTATCGATATCTTGGTTATGAATGTTGATTATTGATATCGATCATCAATATGATCATAATTTATAACTTGAGAATTTTCGAGGTAGATCATCAACATCATTTATCAAAATGGATCCACAACTTCGATTATTGATGGTGATTATCAACAGTATCAAATAATTATTTATTTCAGGTAATTTTCAGTTATCGAAATAATAATTACCTGGATGTGGACTGTTGATATCTACGTATTATCACTCATCAGTATTGTTAGTGATAATGATCTGTATCAATTATTAGTAATTATCAAAAATGAAATATCGATATCAATTATCTTTTAAATGATAATTATCAATTTTCAAAATGAATTATCAATAGGATTCGGGCATCAGTTATCGAAATGAATAATCAATCTGGATTATCAATGGTGATTATCAGCAGTGTCTTATATTTATGTCTATTTTTGATCATTTTCAATTATCAAAATTCGAAATACAAATCATTGATATTGATGATGAAGGTTGACTATGAAAGTATGAATATCGAATATCAAAGTAAATCATCATTTTTGATTATCATCGCAATGCATCATCAACCTCGATTATCTATTATTGGTCTCAATTTTTTTTAGAAATTTTCAATCATCAAAATGGATTAATATCGATGCTAAATTATCGATGTTGATTATGAATATCAATTATTGAAATAAGATGTCAAATATCACTCTTTATTATTGATATTGATCATCAGTAGCGATAATTGATGTGAATTTTCGATCATTATCAATTAGCAGGGTTATAGATATCGATTTCGATCATCAACATCAATTATTGCTGTCGATTTACAACATCAGTTATCGATATCCATGATCAATGTCGATCATTGTTTGTTGTGTCATTGGCCAATTTAATAATTAAATTATTGTTCATATTAAATAATTGATAATTTCTCCACAAAAAATTATTCAACTTCACTCAACAACTGAAAATCACCAAATTTTTCCAAAGAATTTGGGTCCTTCTCTCATCTTCTCCTCCTCCCCCGCGCGGGATCACAAATCACAATTCGACCCATTCGTTCGTACAGATTATTAAATTCCTGTTAAAATCCAGTTCCTGCAGTTTTTTTCCACTTTGCATCGTATTATCTGAAACATTCACTTGTGGTATACTCCGCAGTCCCCTTCTGCCGTCGTCACCGGTCCATAGTTCGAAAAATACCACTGTCACGCGAGCCTTAAATCGTCGCCGCGTCCGCCTGCGCCGCTTCGGTTCGCATTTAATTAAGCTTTCAAAGAGCTGCGCTCATCGTCGAATCTATTAGAGCGTGCAAACGTATAGATAAAGGTACATATCTGCATTTATAGAGAGTATACTATAAGGTGAGCCCGGCGCGGGCGGTATCGGTGGCATGACACCAGCCTCCGCCTCTCTCGAGGCCTAGCATACACAACGAGACAATAGCACGAGCAAAGCGGAGAATTACCTATCGAGAGGGAAGGCTAGCCTAGGCTGGGGGGGTTGCGTAATTCGGACGGGCGTGCTGCGGTATCCGAATGTGAAATTCCATTAAAGGAGTCGGGGCAGGTACCCTTCCTCGGTTGCGTTTGTCTCTGGCGTGCACATTTACATGTACATGTACTTCCGGTCAACAATACCATCCTAATCACGCGTCCATTCTGTGACGCTTAATTACTCGCCTATTTATGAGGTCGGAGTCGCGGCAACTCGAGCTCACCAGCGGAACGTTGTGAGTATTTGCAAACCCAACCCTGGCTCCAGGTGGAATTTACATGCGCGCAAATTGGTGCTGAAAAGAGAGATAGGCCAAGAAGACAGTAGAGATAATCGTCTTCTTAACGAACGCCGCGCACAGCTAGAGAGTGATGAAGAATAAGAATGAAACGATAGGCACGTGTCATCTGTAGGCGTTCGAAGCCTATTGAAAAAGCTCACCTGGGTACCATATATTAGAGAAGCAGGCTAAAGCTACGTATTGACTTTCACATGAGAAAGTAAATAAATTGGAAATACGCGTGGCGAATTTTCTTTTCTCATCTCTCAGAGATCGTTTTTCTATTTCTTTTCTGTCAAATTTTTTACCCTTCTCGGATCGCCTCCTCCTGGCTGGCTGCTGGCTACGTCGATGAGATGGTAACTCGAATAGACTAGTTTACTGTATCAGATAAGCTTCAGAGGTAGACTAACGTAAGACGTGATTAATAAATTACCTAGTCGGCGTCGTCGATGTTAGACGACGACGTCGTGATTAGAAATACCTTACGTAGCGTCTGAAGAACCGACCTGCATCGTGCATCATACTCCAGTCATAGGTGGGGTCGTTTCTCTTTCTCTCTCTCTCTCTCTCTCTCTCTCTGGCTACTTCGAGTATTCGAAGAAGGTAACACCTAAATAAGCCAACTGCACACATGGAGATACTGAACCGAAGGCTTTCAACTTTTTTTTTTGTTTGGCTCACGCGACCGAGTGCGGGTACCTAACTTACAATTTAACTTGTTATGTTTTACCCCGCACTTAGGATCATTGCCGTCTCTTATCCCTAACTTACATCTTAATTCTAACTTAAACATAATTTCTTCTTCTAACTAAACAAAAATTTCCTTCGACTAACAAACTTAAATCTATCTTAAAACTCTCTGCTCAATCTGTACAGACACATAGACAGACGAGACCAACTGTGAGAGTGGAGAACGAGAGAGAGATAGTACTTTTGACGACGTCGCATTGCATAGGTACTCTCGAGACTCGAGAGAAGAGGGCAAACCATGACATAGCTAGCCCAACTTGGCCAGCCAACACATAACAGATGACGAGATGAGACGCGAAGATAGCGCAGATACATAGATGATGGAGATAATCGACGCGGTGTCATACACACACTTACTCCTAGTTCTACTGCACAGCGAGAGAGGAAAAGAGAGAAGATCTTGAGAGAGAGAGACTGACTGGAACAAGAAAATAGTGAAACGTCATTGGACAAGGCTGTAAATATCGAAACAGGAACGCACCATCAGACGTGCATATTTTTGCTCGAGGACGCGAGAGGCGATCACTGGAAAAGGCTTTCATCAAGGTCGTACACGTGGATACTACCGTGTTCGATGGGCGTTGGAAATGGCACCGCGCTGTACCGCTGTGCCATCGTGCCCGATTCTGATGCCGATGCCGGTGCGACTCGCGAGTGGGAATACGTATACGCTAGGTACGTAGCCATAGTCATGGAGGAGAGAAGGCCGAGAGCAGATAATGAAAAATACGAGTATAGTGTGTACCGAGCGACGACGTCGAAACTCGAAACAGATAAACGACCATTGTGTTGATGTACGAGTATACTTTGTTGCGGCTGACTCGACAGTCTGGTTCTCTGGCTGGCTGCTGATGGATGTAGAGCAGACAATGATGATTGTTTCTAAAATGGAGTGAATTTCAAGCTCTGTAGGATGGATAGGGTGGGAAAAATTGAAGAAAATTGGAAATTGAAGCGAAATCGAAAATTGAAGTAAAATCAAAACTGAAACAAAACTGGAAAAATGAAAACTGCTATTAAAATAGTAAATTTGAAGGGGAAAAAATGTAGTTGAAACAAAAATTGAAACATAATTGAATTTTGAAAAAAAAATGAAAATTGGAAAAACCAGGAAGCAAGAAAAAAAGTCTAGAATAATTTTCAATTGAAAATTTGATAAAAATATAAAATTGAAGTAAAATCGAAAAATTGAAAAAAGTTTTAAGCCCTTTTTATTTTGAAAATTAAAAAAAAAATGAGGAAAATTAGTTTTAAATAAAAAATTGAAACTCAAGGGGGGGGGGGGTGACAGGTGAAATTAAATATCAGAAAAAATCGGGTGTTGGAGTGAACTATAAAATTTTGTAAAAATTGAAATTTATGTACCTAACGGTTGAATAATGAAAAAAATTGCAGAAAAACTGAATTTAGGAGAAAATAAAATCACTAGTAAAATTGTGAATCTTGAAAAATTGAAATTTTTAAAAATTGAACGCTGTAAAAATGTTTAAAAATTGAAATTAGGATTAAAATTATGTTTGAATAGTATCTGTGATGTAGTGAAAAAGTAGTACTTTGAAAAATGGGTCATAAAATTTGTGAAATAGTGGTAAAAAATCGAAATTGAAGATCGAAAAATTCAATTTTGTCTACAAACAAAATAGCTGATTTTTTTTTCGTTCGTAATATTGAGATTTTCCCTGCTACTTGAAAATTTTTCTATTTGAATCTTATTTTTTCGAGGATATCCTCAATTTTCTGTACGGGGGGGGGGGGGGGGAGGAGGTAAGGAAAAAGAATGAAAAAAATTTGAAACAAATTTAAAATTTGTTGCGAATGAAAGGTCAAGTAAAATACAATTGAAAATTTAAAAAAATGTTACCTAATGAAAAAAAATTGAAAATTGAAGAAAAATTCAAAAAAACGTTGAAAGTTAAAATTTTAGAAAAAATTTTGAGCACATTTTTCAAGGTCAAATGGGCATTTTAAGCTTTCTAGAGACCATTTTGGTAACCCCTTTGAGAGGTGCAATTCTGAAAAAAATATATATTGTGTACTTTGTCTAGATGTACAACCCCATATATATGCAGAATTTGAAATCATAGTGCGTCACTCTTCAAAAATGCAAAAATTGAATTTTTTGCCCATTTGTCCACCTTGAATGGGTCATTTTTTGGCCAAAAAAATTTTTCCTCCAAATTAATCAGAAAATACGTATTTTTACACCACTCATCCGATTTTCATTCAAATTCATCCATTTGGACAAATGGGCAAAAAATTCAATTTTTTTCATTTTTGAAGGGTGACGCACCATGATTTCAAATTCTGCATATATATGGGGTTGTACATCTAGACAAAGTACACAATATATTTTTTTTCAGAATTGCACCTCTGAAAGGGGTTACCAAAATGGTCGCTAGAAAGCTTAAAATGCCCATTTGACCTTGAAAAATGTGCTCAAAATTTTTTCTAAAAAATTCCATAAATTACCCTTGGTACCAACTATCATCCATGTAAGTTTGAAAAAAGTCGATTGAAAACCGCCAAAATTGAAAATTTTAAACGAAAATCCACATAAAACCCCCTAGAAGAGGCTAGGAGTGATATATCGAGCTAAAAATTTTGTCACGGGGGTTTTAGACCATAAGGACCAACTTCCACTGGAAAATTCAAAAATCGGTGTTCAGGGCCAAATCACCCCTATAAACCCGGCTAGACTCTTTGGGGAAATTAAAATTGTACCAAACTACTTGATGTATTGAAAAAAAAAATGCAAAATAAACATTTTTAAAATATCAAAAGTGCTAAGTAATGGGCCACCAAAGTGCAAAATACCTTGAAAAAAAACCCTGCACACACAATCAAATCGTAATTCGAATCCTTTACCCGGCCAGTGCTGGTACATCTCACACAAGGAAGGCACACGCATTCATCCTCAATGTCCGCATAAATCGTTTTTAAAGGACTTTATAATAAACCCAGTCGACTCGAAAAGCAATAAATGGATAGAGACAGAGACAGAGATGGAGATGGAGAACAGCACAGAACAGAACAGCGAAACACACAACAAAACTAGAAAAACGAGTGAGCGTGAACGAAGAACGAAAGGAAAGAGAAAAAATTTTTCGCAATGAATTATTACCCCGTACTTGGAAAACAGGAAATGCGCGTAATGTGGGTGGGAAATAGGGGAAATACGGAAAAGAATGAAATATCGAGGTGAAAAGGACGACGAGGAAGCAGCCACCAACGGATCCTCGACACAAGAATACTCGCAGTTAAATACGAGTACCTACGTTTCGAATAGAAAAAAAAAATCAAAATCAAAAGCAAAGCAAAATCATATCGCACACAGAAGTACGTAAAGAAATCGGTTCAAAGGAGGGTAGGTGGGCGCGAAACTGACAACTCGAGAAGGTGAACCGTTCAAGGTAGTTTAAAAAAAAACCACCATACATATCTATAACTCGTGGAATGAAGATTTTGCAATACAAGAAAGAGGTAAAGGGGGGTAACGAGGGCATGCTAGTCGTATTATAGGCGGAAATTTATACCCCGGCGTGCTTCCTACACTTCTGTATAATACGTAACGAGATGCTGATAACCCTTTTTGTACTACACTCCCCCGCCTCCTACGACCAGTTGTCCATCGAGTACTCGAATTTCACCGGCAGTCGTCACCGTCGCATGAATAAGGGATGACACTACACGTTGTTTATTGAACCACACGTTTTACTAGGTGCATTTTTTTCAAACAGCTAAATACCTCGCTCGTCCATTGGGCCCAGTCCAACTGGTTTTTTTGCGTGCGCGAGGTACTTTTTCCGCAACGAGTACCCAGGTCGAAGAAAAAATTAAACAAGCAGCTCGAGAACACAATGGCCGAACCACTTACACACCATTAACCCCGAATAATAAACTTTTCATCTGTTTGGTTCGATATGAAAAGAGAAACGCACACCGAGCTAGTGCAAACAAAAAAGGGTTTATAAATGGGTGTCCTTTTACACGGCCGGCACTTTATCTTTCGTCCAAGATAATTTTTTCCTTTTCCTTTTTCCGCAAACGTATTCGAATTCTATCATATGGCCAGGCTATTCCCATGCAACGAGTGTGGGTGTACGATGTACACGTTGTAATCCGATCTACTCCTAAATAGATGCTACATTAGCTTTGAATAGCCTTATATGCATTTAATTGCAGCCTTTGAATTAAGATCTATGCAACTCTGCGCATATATTTGCCCTGTGTGAGGTGAAATTTTCTCAAACGATTTGCCCATGATTGACGCATACATCATCGAGCTGAGTCGTTCTGAACACATGTTCCTCATTCTGCAAGACCGTTATATTTTTCTTGGGAGTCTTGGAAGTCTAGCACCGTCGACTCGATGGTGTCTCGGGCGGCGGCAGCCTCGTCCTTAGCATATCTGATTGTCTCTTTTGGTGCGTACGGATGACCTAGCTCGCCTATTATTTTGCCTAACGCTGCGGCAGCGACGAGTGTGCGGAGTGCCGTCCGTGACATATATATATATATATATTTCGCCTGTGTGCTGCATACGTCTGCGTATGTATGAGTAAATAGGTTCAATGGACCAACGACCAATGAAAGAAAAAAAAATGCACTTACACCGGTAGGTAATCCTACCGCAAGGTTATATCATCGGGCCCAAATACCTATAGCTCTGCGGATGGCAAAGTATTAGGCATTGTTCACCTCTTTATGTACCAGAATTGTGTTTGTCAAAACGATGTATGAGTATGACTATACATATGAAAGGTGCAGACAATACAATCAGCTAAGTCAAGCCGCCTGCACATCTTTCTATACATACGCACTTTCTTGTTGATACGCAGCAGCGAGGAGTGTTTTGCCAAGACCTTGGAATTAATTAAAAGATGTATTATTGTTCGTCTGGTGTATCGTTGTATGGTCCTGTACTCCTATGACTGATACGTGATAAGTTGTCCTTTTAAAAATTGATCAGAATATTATTCGGAAAATGTATTGAAAATCCAATTTGTCTATACTTTTGAAAAATTCTGCTCCTTTCAAAATCGATTGCAGATTTGATTTTTTAAAATCGATCAAAATTTCAAAATTTTGAAAATCGACCAAGGATGTAAACCAGAATTGACAACTTCTCGGCCATCAACACACCCATTCCTCTAGCCTCCGCGAATCACACCATCCATATCACCTCCAGTCTTCCACAAATCATCGGAATTATCACGTACTGCGCCCATAGTAGGCGGCAATAGTATTCGCCGAGCGTTTTCGTTGACGACTTTAAATGTACCAATTTGTCGCGCGATTACGGTCGCAAACCGAGTCCAGATCTGTACTGCGGGCAATTAACACGAGCAGGGGGAGATGGCAGTACGGGGCTCTGAACGATGTCTATTATCGCAATGTTTTTTGTCATTATAATCGTCGAGGCTGCGTATCTGGTGCGTATGTGGCTGCAGTTGTACGCCAAATGACCGCGGTGTAAATACGGTGGTAATTGCCGAGAGCGATTCGATATGTACACGAGGCAGAGTTATACTCGTATAGTTCTTGGTGTTTTTCTTCATTTTTTTCTGGATGTAAACTTAGGCTAGGTGTACTTGTAGTACGCACGCCCGTGATAAATTAGCGCCGCATCTGCGTCACCTTCCGTTACACGAGTAATGCAGGATCCCAGAGCAAGCAATTAGAGGTACAAGGGGACACTCTCTGCGACATACGAAGCCAGTACAAGTATATAGGCGGGATATCATAAGAGAAAAAAATTATGCTCTAAGGAGAGCCTGTTGTGAGGTCAATTAAACCTTCATAGCACTTGATCGGTGCGTTTAAAAAAGAAAAGAAGAAAAAAAGGTCGACAAATTAAGGTTACGTAACTCTCGTGTATTAAATGCATACTGCACACATAGCGTCGTGTCGCCATTTTCCACCACCTAAGATCGAAAAATAGCTCATTTCTGGTACATCGGCGCTGGAAGGTGCAGGGCATGGGCAATTGGGCACCGCGATAGACGATAGCGGTCTCATTATTTATAAATCGGTCGTAAAAGTTGGACTAATCGAGCCATTAAAAGCAGAACTCTAGTGAAAACAATCGACTAGCTCGTTCATCAAATGCATGCAACGAACGAGAACGTGTGTCTGTAAATCATTCGACGTCGCTGCTAAAGTGTTCTATTATGGCTTTTGTGTGCTCGGTGCTCACGAGGTTTCGCCTTCTGCGTCAAATAATCCGGCAGAGTGCACCAGACGAGAGTGAAATTTGTAAATTATTTATTGGCTGATTTTGAGCTCCGTATTCTGAGAATCGAGTGGGAATTTCATCGAGATAAAGATATATTCTGCCATCGATAGGACATCCCAAAATGAGAGCTTTGAAGAGAAAAAAAGACATACGTGAGAAGAGATGAATTTTCCTGAATCAAATTTTCTACCCCCCCCCCCCCCAAATTAAAGAAGGAAGAAAAAACTACAGTCTATGGAAAAAAACAAATATCAAACCAAACTCCCCACATTCGCATACCTTCAATTACCTCGCAACAATGCGGAAATTTCACCAATTTCAACTCCACAAGCAGCTAGTTTCCTCTCACTCTTACTCTGCCTTCTCTTATGGCAAAATTATTCACCTCTATTGAGACCGGACGGTCAAAACATGCAATCTATCATCGACAGAGGACGAAGACGGGTCGACGGGTAGCATGGCGCCGGGACGGCTTAGCAGGTCGTCCATCCTCGTAATACATATAAACCATAGTCGAAGCGCAGCTTAATTTCCATATATCCATTAGGTTGGATAAGCTGCAGTGTGCAGAGTGCATATTTATTTGCACTAACTTTGATACGTGTGAACGGTTAGGCGAGGGGGTTAAAGAGGGGACAGGTTTCGATAATGGGAAAAATTCAAATTGATGTCAGATGGAATAATTTTTTTTAGCAAGCGATAAAATTTTAAAGGACCTCTTGGATATTGAAATCAAACTAACAGAATTGATCATTTGGAAAAAAATTAAAATTGGAGTTGAATTGAACAGTTCAGATTTTTAAACAGAAGGAAAAAAAATGAAAATTTCAATGAATTTTTAAAAAATAGAATTTTCCACGAATTATTATAAACAATTTGGGTCCAATAAATTAACTTATAACTCAATTATCAATAATTTCCTAAAAATTGGAATTTCAATGAATTTTGAAAAGATTAGTTTTGCTTTGAATTTTTGATTTTCTATAAATTATAAAAAATTGGATTTCCATTCAGTTTCGATGAAATTGAAGGAAAATTGGTTGCTCTTCATTTTGAAAAATAAAAGAGTGAGGATTTCCTAAAATTTAGATTTAAAAAAAAATTGAAATTTGATTTTTTCACTCAGTCCACATCAGTGCACTACTTCTCATCAAAATAAATTGGAAAACGTCTCATTTGACTTTTCTTTGCGAGTCCATTGCCGCAGTCGGGGCATTGGACTCGAATGCCACGAGAGGAGCGACAAAGAGGGGTCTCTTCGAACACATTAATTAAACCCGTATCGGCGGCGTTGCGGCGCGGCGTGCTGCTTCGGCTCCGGCGGTACATTAGGTTGGCAAGATATAATCATTATATTAATTTGTAGGTACACTGTGTTTGCTACGTACTCGAGTGCTCGACTCAGTGTACGCTGGTACGCTCATTCGTTGATTATTTATTGCATTTTTTTTTTTCGCGATATGCGACTACGGACTCTGTTTGCACGCGCGGAACCGTATAATTTAGCTCGGATGGCGGCGAATATCGATGTTGTGCGAAACTTACCATACTCGGTGCACAACCACGTACGAGTTACTTGCGCTTATCGCTTACGTTACAGTTCCAGCGAGAATTTTTTTGCTCGCTCGCGATAATTACTAGCTACGAGGTTGACCGAGCTGGCCATTACCATACACGATTTCGTGGTTCATTATTCTCGACTGGCCACAGAGCCAGTGTAGTTTACGAGCTAGTTGAAAATTTATCCCTACGTGTGCTATTAAAGGTTACGTTGTACTTCAGGTCATTGAGAAGGCGTACCCAGTCCAGATGTAATTAGGGTATATGGCAAAGTGTATAGGTATAAGCTCGCCGTGCTAAATGACAAGGCGGATAGCTCCGCACTAGCTTAAGGTTTCGCTGGCACGACCACGTCGGTCGTGTCGAAAAAAGGGATACTTTATCGATTCCGGCAAAGCGGCACAGCCACCAGGTCTAGACTGAGCTTTAGCTGAAGCCTTGTATCAATAGAGTTAATCTGTTTATACGACCCTACGACCGATGTCGTCACTGCCACGTTTCATGCACCCTTAGGACGATTTATCAAACAGTAGCTCGCTGTATGTCACATATTACCAGACTAGTGTCATCTTGATCGTACACAGGACCATAAATCTACTCGGTGACAAATCGAGCATCGATTTTTCGTTTTCTTCGTGCCCAACTTGCTCATACAGCCTTGACCGTGAATCCTATCAGTGTTCGTATTCTTCTACAATAAATTCTGTGGTCACAGAACAGTAAATCGATGTACAAAAAAAGACAAAATCAACGAATGGGCGCGCACATCGCCGATTCGGTGTGCAAAATCGCGTATTACGCGGCAAGGTCAACCGGTTAGTGGAAAGTAGCGGAGTTGCGGTGGCCTGGCCGTCGCAGTAGTTGACCAAACCCCAGCGAGGTAATACAACGTTGACCTCTGGAGCATCGCGGAGCAGCGCACTACTTAGGTATGCGCGCAGACGCACACTTAGACAAAAAGACAAGATAAGTTGCGCTTGCGCACCATCTAGCTCGATAATCCAGTCATTTAACAACGCCAACTTTTTTAGGCTATCGTCTCGAATAGGCCAATTAATGCCCATGCCAAGTTTTTGTTTATGTGCACGTCTCTCCGCATACGAATCTGGTATAAGTTTAACGGCTTCAACTCCACACCGCGGGTCAAAATAGGAAAAAAAAACTGGTCGCGGGTGCGAACCGCGAATCACTTCCCAGCCTCACTTCGGTGATCTGCTGTTCTTCCTCATGTACTCTCTGGTTCTCTGGTGGACTTGTGGTAACTTCTCGAACGAATCGGGCGCGGTGGTTTGCGGAGAAAGTACCAAACGTTGTTTCTCCACTACCGAGTTGTCAAGATTCACGCGTCTTGAACAAGTTTCTTGCTAGTTTTCGTCTTCATTTTTGAACAGGATTGAGCCTGGTATCTTGTCCGCAGATCGACCATGTTGCCAGGCCTCTCTGTATCCTCCTACTTTTTGACCGTTTGCATCTGGTAATAAAACAAAGCCGGAGGCTGAGTAGGACTGTAATTTGCAGTGGCAAAGGCTCGGTCAGCGTGTAAGTTGTGCACTGCTTCGGGCCAAAGGTGCGTCGAATAACCGCAAATTTTGGCCCATCGCGTAGACCACTTTGCGAAGGAGTGTTCGGGAATGCGATGTAAAGAGCAGAGATGTGGTTAAGGCAGTATTGTTTGACCCTGGATGGCCACGTAGTAGAATTTAATTAGCCTTGTGCGAATTCGATTGAACTCTTTAAAATGGTGTGATAGGTGAATGTTGTGGAAATGGAATGAAAATTCCCACAGATGATTCTGAATGTCCTTTCAATGCTTTTTGAAACTCCATTTACCAATTTTCAATATCATTGATTTTAACTGCCAAAAAATTTTCTATAAAATAATGGACAAATATTTTGTCTAAATTCAAAATTGAAGAAGCTAGAGAATTTTGAATCTTCTCAACTCTTTCAATTTTCAAAAAAATTTAAATTCACTCAGTATAATTCTTATCGATGCTTGCTGTGCCATTTGGACATTTTGAGCACAAGTTCAAATCCACAATCAAATTTTGCTTATTTTCAGTATCAAAGATATCACGCCACGTGGCAAATTTTACAGGAAATGACACATAGAAATACCATGGAGTGCAGCCATTTCTTCAGACATAATCCTGTCTGTGTGTAGTTGTAATTTATATGTGGTGCCTGGTATCGGCAATGTGCTCCTGGCGCACTATACTATAAAGAAGGCGTAGAAATAGCCTAATAAAGAAGAAAAAAGCGAGGCAGTTGATAGCTCTGGTCGTTTTTCTTTCCTATATACTGCTGCAAATACATACAATCGAGTTACCCCGCGAAATCTGCTCATTCTTATAGTGAAAATTACAATCTATCAGGGATGGAAAACCGTTAAAAAAAATTTCTGGTTTTGGTTTTGGTTCTGGTTTTCAAAAAGGTATTGGTTTGATTTTGGTAGTGGTTTTGGTTTTCAAAATGTATCGGTTTTGGTTTCGGTTATGTTTTTTTTTTAAATTTCTATCATAAATGACTTTAAAAACAAAACAAAACAAGTAATGAAAATATTAAAATTAAAAATGAAAGAACGTTTGTTTTTTTCTTGTTTATGTTTACAATACAATTTCAATTTGTTTGAAATTTTAAATTTTTGAATTATTTTACAATTTTGTCAATTTTCGAATTTTACATGGAGTTAGGAGTTAGTTACAAGCTCAAGCTGTCGTCACTCGTCGATACTCATACTCATTCGTCATTCTCATTCCTATTTATTAAAGAAAAAATTCAATTTTTGATTTTTCAATTTCGTAGCAGTTCAATGAACAACGAGATGAAAATTCTAAATATTTACAACGAAATTTTGTTAACAAGAACAACATCAAATAAGTAACTGTAAAGGCACAAACGATAACGAGACACAGTTGGTACAAGGTACACTCTGTATTACATACCAACTTGTAATTTGGTAGACTGAATGAATAAAAACATTGAAATTCAAAATTACTCTTTTGAGTTTTGAAATATGAATATGAAATACGAAAATATATAACAAATTATACGATTAAATTAAATTAAAATCGTCTTGAAATACCAAATACGATGTAAATCTGTCACTTTTTTGGCGGTCTTATCACTTTCCAACTTTTCCATCAAGTTTTTAGCTTTTTATAACGTGATTTCCGCTAGCTGCTCCTTTTTCGTGTTGTTCGCATTCACACTCGCACTATTTCAAAGCCTCAGCTTCAAGGGAAGGGAATGGGGGAAAAAATGAAAAAACCAAAACCGCTTTCAATTTTTACTGGTTTTGGTTTTGGTTCTGGTTTATATGATTTTAAGCGGGTTTTTTTCGGTTCCGGTTTTGGTTCCGGGTTCGATTAACATCCCTGCAATCTATGGAAGGGATTGAAGAAAAAAAATGGAAATTGGTTCGCGTGTCAAAAACCCTAGTCGTCGTTTGCTTCGTCGTCACCATCATATTGCGCTATCAAAATGTCATCGTATATGGCAGCAGAAAACGAAGACTATCGATGTGATATGAAAGACTCGCCAAAGAAGGGTGCAGAGAAAGATACGAAAGAAGAGAGGAAGCGAAGCAATCCGAGCTTCATTGGGTAAAAATTTCGGTTTCAGTGAAATGGCGATGGCGTTGAACGTTGCGTGCAATCGACACCCGGTTATTTCTCTCTCACTCTCCTGTCGTCGAACTGAATAAGGTGAGGTATGGAAAAGTTTGCTGGAATTTTGGTCGAATATGGAAAACGGTAGTAAACGCCGTGAGCTGAAGGGGTATAATTTTAATAATAGTCGAGAACCGTTGCGAAGCACGCCATACTGGGCCCGGATCGCTTCGAAGCCCGGGCTTGCTCTTCTCACGAATGGAATTTTTTGTCCTCCTGGTACCCTGCTTTTTGGCAACCACGCACTATAATCAGCGTTAATGAACTTTTTCAAGGTTACAAGTGGGTATAAAGCTCATACGCCCACTAGGGACTAGGGACGACGCTTATAAGCTTCAAGGGTAAAATTGATTTTTGCATGTTTCGATTAAATTATCGTAATCCTTTTTTGGGATAATGAACGCCTTTGGATAGTTCAAAGCGCGTAATTATACGCAGAAGACCCGTTTTGAGGCTGCTGCTGCAGTAGAAATGCGTGTCTTGTGATGCCTTTTCTATCGAATTTGCCGCAAAAGAATTGTGAAGAAAAAGCTACGCCAAATTTATATCCTGAGCGAACTTTTTTCAGTCTAGTTTCCTCGTATACGTAGGTTGTACAGTACACGCCGCGCCGGGGCTGGGCTATGCAGTAGTCGTAGTACACTTGGTCGTAGTACGCAGTTAAATAAATCTAACACTTTTCCCTATTCGGGGTGTAGATTTCGACGCGCTGCTGTGAGCCGCGCGGCGTGCGACCGCGGCGCTCATGGCTTAAAAGCAGGCGGTCTCTTCTGCGTACTCCAGACAGTCTCCAATAATTATCGATTTGTCTCCGGCTACGAATTACGTCACAGACGCTATTTTCCCTGTTGTAGTTTTTCGGCAGGGCTGTGCTGGTGTGCGTGTGCTGCGGACGAGTGCGTATTGTAAAAGCCTTATAATCCATTCCCTTCACGCCGCGAAGCTGGCGGCCCGGCGCTGGCTTGCGTATATTTCGTGTACGAAATACGGCTCGTTAGGTCTGTATCATCTCTCGCCCTCTTTTTACGCAAAACTTTTACCTCGTGTGGTGCTCGTCTTTTTTTCTTTTTCGCCTTTGGCTTTACGGGCTTTGGAGAACTCGTGTTCGAGCTTTGTGTACTAATTTCATCGAGTGCTATTTTTCTCTCTCGAAATAGCTTCGGCGTGAACTGGAAATTATACGTGTGAGGCGACTGAAATCGAGATAAGATCGATTTTTCCTTTTATCCCTTGTTTTTTTTTTTTTTTTTTGGAAAACGTTTGGATAGGTTTAGTGTGTAGGTGTGGCTGTGGTGAGAATTTGAAAATTTCATGCTAAAAGAGTGTCTTTTTGGATGTGATGGTGATATTTTAATTGGTAGTTCGAGCATGATTTAATTTTTGATATTTTTTTCAGAAGTGGAAGAATTTTTGAAAATTATAAAGAAGAGGTTATGGACCTTTGAGCTGTGTAGAGGACCTAAATTGTTGAATCAATGAATAAATGAATAAATGAATAAATAAATAAATAAATAAATAAATATGTTCGCACTCGAAAATTGTTGAATTTTACCACATTTTCGAGACGAACGTAAAATAATAAATATTTTAATTCATAACCGAGCCCCTAGTACAAAGTTTAGAAATCGTATAGGCAATTTATTCGACACCTTTGTTGGAATATTTGCCTATTACTCACATCGCAGGCAAAAAAACTGTACATTATCCAAATTCAACTCTTTAATTATTATGAGAATGAGGAATTCACTGAAATGAAAAAAAAAAACAAAAAAACATTTGAGGTGTTGAACGATTGATAAACCAGGTGGGAGGGGGTACCAAAAATTTTGGATTTCGTCAAAACGAATAATTAACCGTATTAAACGTTTTCATCAAAACACTTCTATAAAGAAGCGCAAGCGACTCGAGCAAAGGTACGTAAATTAAATGGCACTGGGACGACGTGGAACGCGCATACAATAGTGAAAAGTGACGTAAAGCAGGCTCTGGGAAAACGTTTGCTACGAACTTTCCAACTTTCTGCGCGATGCGGAGAAGTCCGGGGGTAAAGACAGTGAGAAAATACGACGAGTTGAGGGTGGACGGTGGAGTACTACGGAACGGAGATAGGAACAGAGAGAGAATGGGTGAGAGAGATAGAATGTTTTGAAAATTGTCTGTATGGCGTCGAGACATGCCCGTAGCGCTGGCTTCTGCATGGCTGGTGGTGTTTAGTGTGCATGACACGAAAGTTGTTCTTGCGATAGTGTGTAAGTAGGAAGCTCGCAGCAACGTGGGGGTGGCTGGTTGGATGCCTGTGCCGACGCTGCCGAATCGAGGCTGCGAAGATGGAAAACTATGCCGCAGCCTGCGCGGTGTACGAGGAGAACGTACCCAGGCGACAATACAAGTGTACTAGAGTGAGAATTATGCTCTTGAATGAGGGAATTCAGTCTGATGGTTGAAAAGAGATTCAAAATTTGTGTAAAAGTGGATTTGGATTTCTTACGAAGGAAAATCAAATAATTTTTCACTCATGAATAACTGAATACTTTTTTACAAATGAATAATTTGATAATTTTTCACTTGAGAAAAATAGTAAAATTCACCTTGGAAAAATTGAAAAAATTGGCACTTGAGAAAAACTGAAAAAATTTTCACTTGGGATAAATTTTTGCAAAAATTTTCATTTTTTCACTTGAGAAGAATAGCAAAAATTTTCACTTGAGAAAAATTACTAAAAATTTCATTTTTTCACTTGAGAAGAATTGCAAAATATTTCAATTGAGAAACAACTGAAGAATTTTCACTTGAGAGAAAGTTATTGAATTTTTCCTTGAGAAAAGTTGTGGGAAAATGTTCACTTTTTTACTTGAGCAGAATTGCAGGATTTTTCACTTGAGGAAAAAAACTGAAGAATTTTCACTTAAGAAAAATTGTAAAAATTTTCACTTTTTCATTTGAGAAGAACTGCAAAAATTTTCACTTCAGAAAAATTACTAAAATTTTCATTTTTTTCACTTGAGAAAAAGACTGAATGATTTTCACTTGAGAAAAATTGTAGTTGGGTAAAATCTTTGACTATTAATATAATGGACTGTGCGTATGATACTATGAGAAAGCCAACATAGGAGAATCAAAATTGGCATAATATCTTTGTGTTAGTGTGTATTTACTTGGCTTTTTCTGTTAGTGTGGGGTGCGCGCGCACTGACGAACGCATTATGCCAATTTTTTTGAACGTTTGCGGTGTGTACGGGGAAAGAAGGGCCTACTATGTTGGTTTTCGATTCTTATCATTTTTATTGGATTTGCATAGTCCATTATAGTTTAATAGTCAAAGGGTAAAATTAAAGAAAATTATGCTGAAAAAAATTAATGAATTTTCTTACCTTTCCATCCAAATTGAAGAATTTTTTACTTTGAGAGGAGCTATTGAATTTTTTGTTAGAACAATAAAATTGAAGAATTTCGGTCTAAAAAAAAATCAAAGAATTTTTCATAAAAAAAAAAAAAAGTAAAGAATTTTTTACTTGGAAAAAGTTGAAAAATTTTCTTCTTGAAAAAAATTGAAGAATTATTATGTATACGCATATAAATATAATTAAATATTTTGAAACTTGTCCAAATTTTTCAAAGCAATCTGCACAATTCGTGCGCAACCACCTACACTAGGGTGGCCCTTATTTTCGAAAGTCAGAAATTTTTAGGTGCTGAGCGCTAAAACGGTTCTCTACCATGAAAAAATAATCCCTTAAAAATTTTAACCAAATTGGTAAAGTTTAAGTTCTGCCACAAATGCATCAAAGTTTTGATATTGCGGCACAGCTGCAGCGTTGTATTTTTACCACCGGGCGAGCTACGCGGAGTAACCACTGTAACTACGCGGGCGAACTATGCACATCGATCTCGATACGTTGATCAAGTTCAAATTTGCACGAATCCGTACTTTCGTCGTCAAAATTTATGCAAAATATTGGTTTGATTGTACACTTATGGTAGTATCGAAACGTTGATGAAAAAAATACCTACAACCATGTTGAAAAATTTTTCGAATCATTTGTGGGATTCAAATCCCGAAACTGCTGCACTTTTTTTATTAGATGCCGATGTATCGCTAGAAATGAAAGAAGAAATGAGGCAAACTATACAAAGTTTTGACGTATCTGAAGAAGAAATGCTCATTTCATTCAAAAAGTTCACTTCAAAGCATTCAGAAGTTGCAAAAATTGTAAAAAAAATTGAATTTTTATTTCTTCAAAAATTAAAAATAAGTGTTTTCCTATAAATTCAGAGAAACATACTTATTTACTTTTTTTCAAAATTGTGAGTTGGAACAAATTTTGAAAAACTATATTTTTTGTAGAAATTCTAAAAGTTCAGACTTAATAATATTTAAAATAATTTTTCTTTTTAAAAAAAAATTAAAACAGTTGAAAAATAATTGAAAATAATTCTTAAATTTCAAAAAAATGAGACTGTTTTGAAAATCTGCAAATTTACGCAAAAAATGAGTCACCTATTTAGTTTGACAATCGTGAATTTAAAAAAAATCGCTCTCGGAGCATTCCATTTACATTATTTGGATTTTAATAGCAATAATGTAGTCCAGTAGTTGCCTCAAAAATCAAAACAAATGAAGGGATTCAAAATCTTTCAATTCTATGCTTAGTCTTAAAAAAGAACTTTTTTTCAGAAAATTGTAGTTAAATAAAATTTGCCATTTTTTAAAAATGGGATGGCAGGGGGTCAGAGGGTGGGTGGGTATTCGTAAATAGACTTTGCCAGAGTATTTTCAAAATATGTGGACACCTCTGTTACCAAAAGAAATACCCGAACTATAAAAAACGAATGCTCGTCAATGAGCTGGAAGATTATTTTTTTGTAAATTTTATCCCATTTTTTTTTTTCTTAAAATATAAATGTCCAATATTGTTCTTATAACTTGGAATTGCTTTGTAGTGCTCGGTTTCCAAACGCGTCTATAAACGTAGTACTTTGCTACTCGCATATAAACTATGGAGAAACCGGTACTTAAGCCCTAGCCAGAGCCGAATGTAATTGAAGACCATCCGACTTGTAAATAAACACAACCTTTTTGATATCTCGTAACTACATGTTTTTTGTCGGTCTACAGTCTTACTCTAGTGTAGCTCGATGGCGTCGCCTTGCTCCTATAGTGTTATAGGTAGGCATACAGTCGCACACGTCGACTTACCCTTCATCACCTACCCTTTCCTTAGTAGGACCTCTCGTCCTACATTGGTAACCTCGACGTTAAAACTACCCTTCTGATTGTAACCGCGACCCTCGATGTACCCATAAGTAGTGTCCGCGCCGTTCGAAACCAGTTCGCTGTCCGCGCTATACCATTTAAACAATACACCCGCGTAATATGTCATTAAGCGAGAAGTTTTTTACCAAAATGTATCACAAAACTCCTTCATTCAATAAAGCAGAAGTTGCATCGCAGTTCCAAATAAAGCCAGTTTAATTCATCGAAGAAATGCTGTCCTTACGTCCTAACAGAATAAGCCATAGTCCACTCACTACAAATAATCAAAATTTCACTTCAAAATAAAGCATTAAACAAGCTACAAGTATTACGCCAAATCACAGTCATTCTCAATGAATCATCCGATATGGACATATACAGCAATCAGCAATGACTCAATACTCTACAAAGTACATACAGATTTTTGGTCTCCAGGTAGTAGCAGCGCAAAGACTACTCTTTCTGGCAAGATAGAGCTCTTTCATCTTTTTCTTAAAAACTACCAGAAAGCAAAACTATCGCAAAGTACTCTTCAGTCTCAACTTTGGAAGCCTCATACACGTTTTCGCTAAAAATCTGACCTGGCATTACGTCAATCAACGTCAATTGCCTAGACCATGGCTGATTTCTTAGCAAAACAAATGTTAGCAGACTCTCGAAAACAAACTAAAAGTTAGTCGCAAAGTCTCTCATAAGACTCAACACATTGCAGCAAGTATCCGAATTGTAAGACTCGATATACTGAGCAGTAGTAGTGAGCTGACAATGACAACTACGAGCCGAGACGCAGCACAACTTCAGATGCACCACTCAAAAGCATCACACTATTCACACTCAACACAACGCAGCGCATCACTCTCAGCACATCGCTCTCAACGCAACGCATCGCACTCAAGCAAAGCACGGCATTCAACACTGCGCACGCAATTTAACGCTGCTCGACTTGACGCAATATACTCAAAGGCATAAATCCTCGCTATGACCAAAATACTGAAAATTTTGACTAGTGAGTAACGCCAATCAATGGAAATTCCAAATGTTTCATCATCAGCAACTCAATTCAAATTCAACAAATTTTTCGCAAAACTTCTTTATGTCAATTTTGTTCAAGTTTTTGTCAATTTTTATCATGCACACGTACTTATACCTACTTATTTTTATTTTAATACAATTCAAGAACCTATCATCATTTTATTCGATTTGTTAATTTTCATTTTTTTTTTATCATTTCTTTTTTTTTTTTTGTTTCTCATGTTATTTTAATATTATAGTTACTCTCCAGCGTATATAGCTCGGTGGTGTCGCCTTGCTCCTGGAGGTAACTCATACTTTTAATGTTTACTCTTATTTTTACCCTTTTTTCTTTTATCCTCCAGTGCCTGTAGCTCGGTGGTGTTACCTTGCTCCTGGAGGTAGCTTATATTTTGGTTTTCTTCAATTTTTTTTCTTATGTACATAATTATTGTTAATTTTTTTTTGTTTCGAAATTTTGCAATTTCTGGCAAGGGGGTGTGTAGTGCTCGGTTTCCAAACGCGTCTATAAACGTAGTACTTTGCTACTCGCATATAAACTATGGAGAAATCGGTACTTAAGCCCTAGCCAGAGCCGAATGTAATTGAAGACCATCCGACTTGTAAATAAACACAACCTTTTTGATATCTCGTAACTACGTGTTTTTTGTTGGTCTACAGTCTTCCTCTAGTGTAGCTCAGTGGCGTCGCCTTGCTCCTAGAGTGTTATAGGTAGGCATACAGTCGCACCCGTCGACTTACCCTTCTCACCTACCCTTTCTTTATAAGGACCTCGCGTCCTACAGCTTTATTTTTAGTTTTTTGAACCTTCATAATTATTTTACAGACTTGTGAGTAAGTATATTGAGCACAACACGTAGGGTAGTAGTAGGTACGTGTGTAATTCATACCGCAACCGCGCTGTTCCGTGGTAACACCACGGGGCTCGCCGGCGGTAGAAATAACGTGACGCGCTCCTCCCATATCGAAACTTTAACTCATTTGTGGCAGCACTTAACCTTGATCAATCTCGCCAAAATTTTTAGAGGATCATTTTTTCATGGTAGAGATCTGTTTTAGCTTTCAGCGTCTTGAGAAATCGTAAAAAATAAAAACCATACCATATACAAATAAGGGCCACCCTAACCTACACATTACTACAATCGAGCCCCTAAGAGAAATACTCGTGATATAAGAGACCAGAGTATAGCTCTGGTTTCCTTTCTGGAGCTGTGCTCGCCTGCAGCGGCGAACTTTTGTAAAACGAGAGAGAAATTTGAAGCTGGGGTTGAGTGAGCGAGCAGGGAGCAGCATCATCGAGTCGGGTCGTTTTCCAAGTTGCGCGAAAAAAAGGGCAAGAGGTAGAGAGAGAGGAGAGGAGTGGAGGCGAAGCGAAGGTAGTCTTTATTCCGACGCGCCGACGTTTCGCATTCGTTATACGTCGGTGGCTGCGCGACGCCGCGCCGCAGCCTCCCAGCGTCTCCTCTTAACCCGTGCATGACCCTGTTAGTGGCTGGGATTTTTCGGGGCATAGAATACGCGGCACGACGCGTCGAGGACGAGGCACGGTCCCAGTCGGTGTAGCGGATCCAACGTCGTCGTCGTCGTCGTCGTGGAGTCATTTGTTATAATAATGCGTCGCGTCGGTGGTGCCGTTGCCGGTGTTGGTGCCGATACCGTCGCTGCTGCCGCCGACGCCGCCGTCGACTGTGTTTTAGATGCACGACGCTAACACTCCCCTCGGCCCGGCGCCCAATTCCTGGCCCAATTTTACTTTTATATAGCTTTTGCTTTCGAATAAACGGCGGGTAGGCTCGAAGCTGGGCGAACTTTTCCCTTTCGTAGGAATTCGCCGAGCCGCGTGCTCTGGCTGGATTTTCAGCCGCCTTCGTTCTATTGTATCGTATGCCTAATATCGTCTTGATCGTGCTTTCCAACTAGAATGGAATTGCGACGTTGTATCCTCCGGTGTATTATTTCTAAGGCCCGACGATACGATGAATTTTCTATTCTCATGTGTGAGAACTTGAGAAGTGAGAATATTGTACAAGCACATAGAAAACTCTCATCCCTTCGTATATTGATTTTTTTCCATGTCCAATCGAAGACTCTGCAAAGCGATATACTCATCCTTGTGCTTTTCTTATGCGCAGGTTACCCCACCAGAAATTTGCGAGCCGATAAAACCACCAGTGAAATCGGTCATCGAAGAGACAATACCACCTAAAGTCGAAGAAGAAGACGAAGAAGAACGATGGTACCTGAAGAAGAAAGCCAAAGTTGTGACGGCTGTCGACGACAGCGCAGCAGCCGTCACGTGCGCAGCAATACCATCTTATTACGGATCATTTCACACATATTACTCAAATTTGTGCGATTTGTGGGGCCGAAATGCTGCCGCAGCCGCTGGTTACCATCATCCCACCACTTGGCCCAACTATGCTCCTTTACCATTTACCAAAGACTCGAAATCGTATTATTTTACCGAATCGTAAGTACAACTTTCACGTTAGATCACTTGTATGGACTATTTTTCGACCTCATTATGAGATTTCCATTGAGCCCCCCCCCCCCCCACCCCATTAGGGAGTGGCTAAATCCACAATAAGTAATCACATTGTAAGGGCGATCTCGTTCTTTTTTATTCATCTTCATTCTTCTTTATTCTTTGTATGATTTTTTTTCATACAAGTTTTTTTTTTCAAACAAATTTTTTTCAAGTTTTTTTCTGAAAACTTTGATGTTTTATTTAAAACAAATTTATTCTTTCACAAAATACTCAAAATATTTTTCATTCTACCTAGGTATTTTTTAGGGTTTTTTATGTTTTAATTTTTCAATTTTTTTTCAACAAGTCTGTACTGTCAGTAGCCTCAGTAAGTAGTTAAGTACTTAGCTACTTAGGTACTTACTCAATTTTGAATATTAAAATTTTAGTAAATTTGAAGAAAAATTGGAATTTATATCTACTTGAAGAAATTTAGAAATTACTCGATTAGAAATTACTCGATAAGAATTAGAAGACAAAAAAATAATGATGAAAATTATTGGAAAAATTCGAATGAGAAGTCAAGTTGCCAGTTCGGTGAAGAAATAGGAACATTCTGATGACCAATTTGAGAATGAAATCAATTGAAAATTTTATTGGAAAATGAGGGGAGTATGAACAATTGTCTTGAAAAAATAAAATTAAAAAAGTCGGAAAAATAAACTTGATAAATAATTTACTTGAAAGAAATTTCAAAAGAAAAATTTGAAAAAGTATGGTAAAATTAGAACTTAGAAGCATTTTTGATGAAAAAATTTTATGAAAAATGTTTAAAAATCTAAATGAAAATTTAAAACTAAATTTAATTAACAATATTCATTAAAAATTTCATAAAATGAATTTGAAAAAATATAATGAAGATTGGTTGCATTTTGATGAAAAAATTATTATTGGCAAGTTTGAATGAAAAAATAGAAAAAATATATAATTATTTTTTTAAAAGTGAGTTTTAAGTTGTTTTAAACGACAAACAGAAAAAATTTATATTTAATGAAAAATTTAATTCGAGGAAAAAATAAGAATGAATAATGAGTGATGAATAATTTCTTCAAGAATTTTTTTTTTCAAAAATGGAATGAAAATTGAAAACGAAAAAAAAAAATGAAATATTTGAAGAATATAAAACTTGGAAAAATTTTAAATGTCCATTGTCCACGACAACGAGTTTTCAAACAAGAATATGATATGAATTCTCGTTCGTTCATTTTGGTGATTACTTGTTGTGGATTTAGCCACTCCTCTCCCCCCCCCCATTACATTGAAAATTTGAAGAATTACGATGCTCGGTTTTGCTCGTTTGTGTGAATTTTTCCAAAATCACATTATCGAGCAAAGTCGAGCAATATATCAAAATTGTTTTTTTCAAGAGAAATTCACAAAATATTATAAAATTGCCACTACGAAGATATTTCACGAAAATTTAGTATTCTATTGGTTTGTTTTTCCTCCTTTTTTAACGAATCTTTTTTTTCAGGGTTCCGGCATTTTTAACCCAAGGCCCGCCAGTATTACTGCATCCTGAAAGGGTGGTTTCTCTATCACAGAGCGAACAATTCGAACGTTCTTTTCAACCAAACGTTGCGCTAGCACCACCAGCTAAACCAACGGCAACGGATAGCTTAAGTTATAGCAAGGTGAGTAGTACCACTCTAATTTTTGTGTACGAAATCCCCCCCCCCCCCCCCCCCGGCCGGGCAACATTTCTCTAGAGAAATTAAAATTACTTATTCAAAAAATCAAATTTTCTAAAAAAAAAAAAAAAAAAACAGTTTGAAAAAATGTTGAATTTTGGGTTTAGAAAAATTTTGTAAAATTTTTTTTGAAACTAGTTTTTGGAAAGTTTTGAATAGTTGAAATTTTTTTTTTAATTTCAAGAGGTTTCATTGTAAGGTCTGTTCAACACCCTGACGATTTTTTGCAAAAGCGAATAGATACACGTACTGTACTGTCGTACTTATCTGTAGTAAACTTCCACTCACGTCAGGTGACGCTCCTCGATCATACGATCATTTGGAAAATTTTCGTAATAAACAAGTCGATAAAAAGGCCACCTCAGTAGTATCTATTCGATAAAAAGTTACGAAAACAATACGCACGTAACCGCGGCGATAATCTTGTGTAAATATTAAAAAGTTCTATAACAGGAAGAAAAACACCTTCACGAGTATTACGAAATGATGAAACTAATGCGCGCTTATCTACATTTACTTTTCTTTCGATATAGTTGAAACGAGGGGTAATAAGAGTGAAAAGCGATCGAAATAGTCCATCACCTTCGACGGACGCCGAACCTCCACCAGCTACCATTTATTATAAGAGCGAACAAGTCGATGAAGATATCAAACCACGTCCGGTATCTCCGGTCGTTTCTACGGTACCACCGGCTTCGTCGCCGAGAAATTCTCCGTTACCAGAACCTACGCCAGATAATGGTAAATATGCTTCCAAAATTGCGCATATTTTAGACACCTAGAGACCTATCTAGATTTGAAATAGACAAAATACATATTTGGGATCATTTCTCAGGAGTTAATAGCGTCGTAGAACAAGTAGCAGCAGTATTGGATGCGCTCAGCGATGCCGAAGATGCTGTTAGGCAGAGGGTGATCAATTTAGTAGACCGATTAACCTTTAGGATCGACAAGTGCGAAAATGAAAGACAAAAGTATCAAGATGAAATGTTGCAGCTCAGAACGCGACTGGCTCAAGTTCAAGAAGAAAACGTGCAGCTGTTTTTCGAAAATAATCAACTAAGGCAGCAATTAGAAATTAAGGTGAGTGATTTTGGATGTTTTTAGAGGTCAAATCGTTCACCAAGTGGGTGAATTTGAATGAAACCTAGGTGGTTGAATTTCTGATGTCGAGAGCTTTAAAATGAGTACCCACACGATATGTTTCGAAAAAGTTGATATTTGTAAGGTCACAACCTCTACGTTTTGACCTTACTGACCTTGAAAATGAAACAGATCGCGTGGGTACTCATTTTAAAGCTCTCGATCTCACAAATTCAACCATTCTAATATTTTTCGGTTCTGACCCATTTTACTCGAATTATATCCATTTTGATGTAATTTTCACCCCCTAAACGTACTAAAATCGAACATCTTCTTGCCTAGGTGGAAGTAAAAGAACACATTGCAGATGCCACCTCGCCAGCAACATCAACCATCACGACACCAGCAATAACGTCGCCTGGCAGCGGAGGTGGAACTGTATTAAACAACGCTTCGTATCCGTATTCGAATCGTACCACTCCGGGCATCTCGTCAAAGCAGCCGCATTGCAGTCCGGTCTCCGTAATAACGTCGCCGCCGCCGCTTCTCACCATCAAATCGGAGTCGTCAACTTAGCCAATGTTCAGGTATTGCCCAAGTCACACACACACGGATTGATCTCAACCATGAGGCGTTAGTGTTTGATAAAACGTTTCATCTCGACCATATTTAATTTCTTCGTTCTCTTTGTTTTTAATTTTCTGTACTCTTTTTAAAAAGGCCGACTAATCGTGTAGGGAGTAGCTATATTTTTTAACGATTGGTTTCATGTATGTTGTTTTCAAGATAGGTACCTCAATACCTATTTTGATTTTAATTTATTTTTTGTCTTGTGTATTTTGTGTAATCGTCTACGTGTGTATGTTTTAATGGCATCATGTGCCTAACTATGATTTCGTGTTTTGGTTTAAAACCAATGGGTCGAATTGGTAGCTAAGGTTTTGTGATAAGAGAATTTGCGCCTGGAAAGGTGGTGATCCTAGTGTGGCATTTGGCAATGTAAAAAATGGCCGCATTGAAAATGCTTACACGTGGGTAGTCCTGGAACGTGTGCTTTTTGCGACGTAATTGAATGCGGAAGAGTGTGACGCGTAGAGCCATAGTCCTTTTATATAAATTTTGTGTTCCCGTTGTGTAATTTTGTGGTTGTAAACTACTAGCATGCTTTTATTACTACTTTTTCTTCTCCATGTTTTCTTAAAACGAAAAAGGGAAAATGTGCAAAGAATGTGCGAAATCGATCGTCGAAAGTGATAGATTCACACCCTCACCCCCTATTTATTTATGTAGTTACCATTTTTAATATCTCATGCCGATTCATTTTTAATTTTTAACTAGAAAAATACTCATTAGCGATTGCTTTTAAGAAATCGAAACGATGCACTAGAATAATATCGCTTCGGAGAACGGCGTGTCCTAATGTGCATCGTACCTAAAATTTCATTCCCATCTTGAGAAACGTATTATCTAGGTATACTTGAGCCAAATTGTTCGAAAAATTTTCGTATTTACTCGCGTGCTCTATTCGAGAATCTTATTTCGTAGCTCGACTAAATCTGAGATTCGTTTTGAGTACTCGCGTTAACTTGTGTCATGATCTCTTAATTTTTGGTGTTTTTTTGCTGATCTCATAATTATTTTCATTCTTAGTGCCATCAGTATGCGAAAATATGGAGTTGTGGCTGAATAGCACGGCGGGGAGAGGATTCAAAAAATGTGGGAATTGACTAAATTCCGATTCTGTGATAAAATTAAACCGAAAATGGAGGTTTTCGGGTGCTCTGCTTTGTTGCAAAATGTGGATCGAGAGGGTTCACATTGGGGAGCAAATTCGAGCATTGATTTTTTTGGGTGGGGAAATGAAAAAAAAAATGGATTTGATAAAAATGAGCCTAATATGCAGTTTATTTTTATTATTATTTTTTTTTTGAACGTGGGATGAGTAACGAACTGAGTTTTACGTAGATGATCAAATTGATTTTGGGTGCAATGATCTAAATTTTTAATTTTTTTTTGATTTTTTGAGAAGAGTTTCCTTCAAAAAATTCATAATTATTTCTTGATAAGAATCGGAACTTCATCATAAAACATTTTGCAGAAAAAATGTCAAGAAAATCTGGTGAAAAATTTTTAATTAAAAAATAATCTCATCATTTTTTTTGATCTCATATTTTTTTTATTTTTTGAAAATTTCATTTCGAAATCTCGAAAGAACGTTCTAAAATATCTGGGAAAATTCATTTTTTTGATGAAACTCTTTCATAAAAAAATTTCTATGAAAATTTGTTGAAAAAAATGTCTCCAAAAAAAACCCAAAAAAGAATTTGTAATAAATAAAAAAAACAAAAAAAAAAAAACATTTTTCGTTATAAATTTGTAGTCTAAAAATCTTTTTAAAGAAATTAAATAAAATAGTTGATACATAAAATTTCAATATATTTTGAAGGATTTTGTTTTAAGAAAATTGTACCTACTTTTGCAAATTGAAAAATTGTTGAAATCATTTTTTTTTTTTTTCGTTAAATTCTTGTTTAAGAAAAGATTTTCTTATTTTGTTTTGAAAATTTCCCTCTTTAACAATTTTTGGAAAATTTCTCAAAAATCCTAAAAAAATTATTTTGAAAAAAGTAATCATTTGAAAATTTTTTCCTTGAAAACTCATTTGATGTACTGAAATTTCATCCTCAAAATTTTCTTGCTTTTTGAAAAGAAATTTTACTTATGAAATAAAAAATTCTAAAAAACGTTTTCAAAAAAATTATTTCTTTAAAATTTATAGAAATTAGAACTGAAATTCTTGAATATTTTAGCCAAAATTCTTGGATTTTGTTTTAAATTCTAACAATTTTTTTTCTTTCGATTTTTAATGTAAAAGATTTCTTTGAAATTTTGGAAAAAATTCCCTATCATTTCAAAACGTTTCTCCTGAAGAAATTATTTAAAAAAAATATTTTAAAATTGTTGAAAAAAATGTTGCTGTTGCTATAAAACTTTTCATAAAAATTCTCTTTGAAAAAATCGCAATCTATATTCTTTCACCCCCCCCCCCACCCCCTCCCAAAAAAATTATCAAAAGAAATTCGTTTTTAAAATTTTCTGTAATTTTTTTTTTTTTTTTTTTTTTTTTTTTTGAAAAAATCTACCTATCTAGGTACTCTTGAAATTTTATTTTCGTAATTTTTACAACTTTGTAAAATCTCATTTTAAAATTTTATTTCTATTGAAAATTTTTGTTTATCATCTATAATGGGAAAAATTCTAAAAAAATCTCTCATAGTTTATCTGAGGAAAAATGTATTTTTTCTCTTCGCCAAAGTTTTTTTTCTTTAAAATTTATTAATTGCAAGTTTAGCTTCTGGCTTACGTACCCCACGTTCAAAAAAAATGAAGAAGAAATATTCCCTGAAAATGGTATCTTTTGGGTGCTTGACTTTGTTACTAAATGTGGATTTGATATAGTTCACATTGGCAAGCAAATTCTTTGGGCTGGAAATTTTTTTTTTAAATCTATGTGATAAAAAATATTTTTTATAAGTTTTGATTTTTGACTTTGCCAAATTGACTTTGGAAATAATGCAAATTTCATTATGGAGCAACATTGAGCTCAACTTTTCCTATCCCCTTGATGGGAATATATCGTAGACGAGTATACGATCCATTTATTTGGACACTTTGGCTTCCTATCGACTTTAGATTATCGTTCCATTCATCGTTCGGGTCTTCCAATGAGCTCACCTGTAATTTGGAACCACGTATTATCACTTTCTACGATCGTTTTCATGTTCACTTTATGAAATGTAATTTTTATGTTACCAAATAATTTTTTTAATGTTCCGTGTAAATAGTTGTACAAAAAAAATTGCAATTTCTACACGAACAACGACCCCTCTCCTTCTGCCCAACCCATGAGAAAAAACGTTCGACAAAATTAACCTTTACATTCCTTATGTCATAAGGGACGATGAAAAATTTCAACATTGGGCAGATTTGGATTTTCTCATAACGTTGTTCGCTAACAAAAATAATTGTTCTGTAAATAATTATTTTTTTTTGAGTTACCTATTTGTCTGTTGCTCAAAATAGACAAATATTTGCGCGAAGCTGGAAAAATCCGGCGGATTATTTATTTATTACGACGAAATATAGCCAACGTAACAAAGTTGTCGCTGTTTTTGTCTCTTTTACCGTAATTTTTACGTTATTTATTTTCGTTTTTTTTCCTGAGTTTGGTTTATTTTTTTTGAGTTTTGAGTTTTGAAAATTCTCAGTTACGTAATTAACTTTCATTTTAATATTTTATTTAAAGCAAACAAATTTTACATAACAATTTTACTGTTTAATACAAAGACTGGTTCCTCTACTTAAATTTTATTTTTATTTTTTTTAATTCGAAATAAATTTTTAAAAAAAACTTTCAATAAATTATCGATATAAGGGATTTGATATGCCATCTTTATGTCAGTTTTTTTCTTCTTTTTCTTGTTTTTTTTTCTTTTGTTCTTGTTTCTTTTCTTCTTCGATTTTTTTTTACTTCATAAGCAATTTATTGTACGTGTATAAATGTATATTGTGGCGTGTATGTGTTCCATTTATTTGTGAATTTTTTTAATAGCCATTTTATTTTTGAAAATTTATTTGTATTGTACGATATTTATTTTTTTTACCCATTTTCCCTTCTTTTTTTAATTCGATTAAGCGTTGTTTATTGTGTATTTTTATTTTTGTTCTTTTGTTGACAAAAAAGTCTAATCTCTATGTCAGGGGTATACCATGAAGAAAGATGGAAATTCTTAGTACAATGTTCAGAGACAATCTTATAATATTTGTTTAGACCATTTTTTCGCCGCTACTCGAGTTCTAGTAATTATCTTATTTGAAGGCGAATTTGTTGAAAAATTTATATCAAAATTTAGGCGTATTGTTCACTTTTTTTACTGTGTCCTTTTTATCGAACGTAGAATCAAAGAAACCGTAGTGTGTTCATTTATTACAATGTGGTTTTAAAATTGAAAAAATATGTATTTAAGGAAATAATTAAACGAATGAGAAAAAAAACATCACAAAATTTGCAACCGTTATTTTGTAAGGTAATTTAAATAGCTTTGTATCACAAGTTAGCCAATAAAGTTATTTAATAAGTGTGATTTTTACGTATAAATTTTCGTTTCCTTATTTTTTTCTTTTTCTTTTGATCTTACGATGGATTTGATGTTGGTCTTGCAGACCTTTTTTTCTCTCTCTTTCTTTTTTCAAATTCAGTATCTCCTATTTTGTCATTTTTATTGGTAGAGTAGACGTGTACGAAAGAAAATGTATTATGCTCCTTTTTTTTTCTTTTGATTTTCTTTTTCGTTTGTAGGATTTTTAAATTTAAAAAAAAAATCGTTACTATTGTCTAGTGTTGTGCCAACAGTGATGCCTAATTTTTGCTTCTTATTTATTTTTTTTCTTCGTGTATCATCTCAGTCATTGTAAATATTGTTTAAAAATAAATGATATAATTTTGATTTTTTTAATAACGATGTTTCATTTAATACACTCGTGTGAGGAGGGAATGTGCGAGAGGGGAGTTTTTATGGGTAATGATGATCTAGTAGGGGTAATATGGGCTTTGATGGCCCATTATTGGCCCCTAAACTGAACCCGAGTGTGTAGTGGATGCGGTGAGAGTGTCAAGGAGGGGTTAAAAAAAATCGTGTGGCTCAATTTTATGGAAAATATTTTAAATATGTCGTAAAAGAAATCAGCGAGCACGCGAAGACATATTCGGTAACACCTGGTAACGCGAAATAAACAAAATTCCAGCACTGGAGTCGTAGGCTGTGATTTGCATTTGCCGGCAGTATTACGAGGTCAATGATACCACGAATATTGATGGAATTCAAAGGACGTCTCGTAATAAAGAACTCCGAGTGGAAAACGTTGCAGGATGAATTCGTCAAAAGGCAGGAGCGAATCGAAATTCCACAATTGCTGTCGACCAAGAAGCCACCCACCAAGGTACGTATTATTTTACTCAATAAAATTTTGAAATTGATCGATGATCTAATTAGTTGGATTTTTTCTTACAGAAATACAACGAATATTACGTCGAATTGCCCAGACCCAAGTCCAGAACGAATTTCAAAAATATTCAAGATTTTATACATAACGCCAAAAAAATGGTGGCGAAAGAGAAGTTCTTACCGATTAATCTGAAGAGGGCTATGCTTTTGAGCGACGTTTTCACCGAGAAAAGGAATCAGCTCAGGTTTCAGAAGGTCTTGAAGCAGATGAACCAAGAACTCATTGACAGAGAAAATCGACAATTTGACGAAGAGCTGAAGAAACATCAAATGGAACAATTGAAAAAGAAAGAGCACGAATTGAGGGATAAGAAGTTGCTGGGGAAGAGACTGAAAAATGAGTAAGTTTCGAGGTGGAGAAAATTGTAGTGTGGCTTAAAATTTCAAATTTTGATTGCGGAATTTTTTTTTGCGTAGGATTTTGGAGTTGAACGCGAAAAAAAGGCGAGAAAAATTGAAAGAAATGGAAGAAGAACGCGAAGAAATATTGAAGATAAATCAGCAGCTGGAAGAGGACGAAAAAAATACGAAAATCAAGGTAAACAGCGATCTAATTCAAAAAATACTTACTCGAATTTGCTCACACGTGTGATATAAATTTCAAATTTTGGTTCTGATGAAATTGAAAAATAAATTAGTAAGATTGAAAAATTTGAAAAAAAGAATTTAAAAAAATATCAAAAAAATTAACAATTTGAATTTTTTTTTGAATGTTAAATTATTCGTCAAAATACCTAAAAATTTGGAATTAAAAAATATCAAAAAAACAGCGATTTGAAAATTTTTTGAATGTTTTGAAAAATTAAACTATTGATCAAAATACTAAAAAATTGGGAATTTCAAAGAAACTAAAAATTTGAATAATCAAAAAAATTGATAAAATTTAAAATAAGGTATGCTAAAATAAAAATAATTTTTTTTTGAATTATGAACAATAGGAAAATTTGGAGAAATTGAAGAATCAAAAAATTGAAACATTCTAAAAAATTTATAAAAACATCGAAAAATTAAACAGTTCGAAAATCAGAGAAAACTGAAAATTTGAAAAAATCTAGTACAAAGAATTAAAAATTTAGAAAAAATATCGATTTGGAAATTTTTTCAAATTCAAAAAAGTTTAAATATTGGCTTGCACAAAAATTTAAAAATCGCAAAAAATAAAATTTTTTTGAGAAATGGGAAAATTGGATTACCCGAAAAAAATTATTAAAACTTATGAAATTGAAAAAATTCAATCACAAAGAATTGAAAAAAATATGGAAAAATTGAGGAATTTAATTTTAAAAAAAATAACGAATTGGAAAAATTTGAAAAAGTTCGTTGATTTTGAATATTAAAAAAAAAATCGAAAATTTTGGAAATGAGAAAAATTGAAATGTTAGGTAAGTTGTATTAAAATACCTACTTATTAAAAATTCGAAGAAATTAAAACATCATAAAGAAGTGAATTATTTGGAAAATTTGGAGAAATCAATTCGAAGCAATGTCGATTTGGGAAAGGAGAAGTGGGAAAATTGAAATAAATAAAAAATTGATTTAGGAATGAAAAAATCAAAAAGTTTCAAAGTAGCACGTATTTAATCAAAAAAAGATGATTAAAAAATTTCAAAATTGATAAACTAAAAAATATAAAATATCACAAAGAAGTGAAAAATTTGGAAAAATTTAAAAGTTGGACATTAAATAAGCAAAATTGTTTAGAAAAATTCTGGAAACTTGAAAAATATAAAAAACTGATTGAAATATTAGGAAAAATGAAAATTGAATACTCAAGTATTTTTTGAGAAAAATTAAGGAAATCTGAAAAATTGAGAAAAAAGTAAATATCTTGAAATTATATTTTTTAAATATATAAAAATTCAGAATTATTGATTCAAGCATTTTGATCGATTTTATTTTTTAGTTGAAAAATCTATCTTATTTTTTAGATTATTTTTTTTTGATAAGACTAAATTGAAAAATTCAATCAAGTTCAAATTTGCCAATCAATGTGAATCTCTCTATGACACATTCGACAGCAAATTCGAGCAATAGACGAAAATCCGCTTTAAGCCTGAAATACCAAATATTTTCATTTCAAAATGTCTCTATCGCTCATTCAACTCAATTCAGACCATAGAAGCTAAACGAGGCATCGACAAAATGCACCAGGAAGACGTTTTATCAAAATTACACCAATTCGAAGCTTCCAAAAAGTTGGAAAAAGAAGAATACGAAATCGCCGACGCTCAACGCGAATTCCTATACGAGGTGAACGAGCAAAGGAACGCCTTCGAAAAATCAGTGAGTGCTAAAATATGAATTTTTCAACAAAAAAAATCCTTCGAATTGTTTCTCAATCAGCAAATTTATTCGTAGGTTCACGTAAAGAAGCCTCCGAGAACCAAGCTGCATGAGCTAGAACCTCAGAAAGAGGTAATAAAACGACGTTACGATTTGCCACTTGTCAAGTAAGTTACTTTCCTCCCCCTCCCCCCTTCCCGTTTCATTTTCTATGTAATAATCATCTTCTTTATTTTTTATTTATTTAGAAAAAGTAAACTCGAAGAGAAACGTGAAGTTTATTCGAAACACCTCAAACAAGACCGAATCAAAGGTTACCAAGTTCAAATTGACGAAATTCTGAAACGTAAATTTGTGGATAAAAACGAGGAAAAGAACGAATACAAGCGTCGATGTGAAAATATCAAAGTGACCAATTTATTTAAGCAGTTGAAACATCGTCACGTGGTTGAGAAAATCAAAGAATACAGAAATATTTGGAATCATCAATTGGTGAGTGCTTCAATGATCCTACTCTTATTTCTACGTATTTTTAGTGTAATCTTATCTTACGTTAGTTAAATTCTTTAAAAATTAAGTTGCTTTAGATTATTACCTAACTTTTGCACAAGTTTCTATTTGCCTGCCTCAACCTCATCTCGCCATAACTTGCATTTAATAAAGCCTTACTATGCTTTAATACACTTGACTGCTTTATTGGTTGCCTAATGGCGTCTTCTTGTTTACAAATATTTACGATGATTCTGTATGAATTGCCTGCTAAAGACGTAATGAGAATGCCTGCCTCGACACGTCATAATACAAAATTAACTAATACTGCCTTATTAAACTTGAAATACATTCCACTGCTTTATTGGTTGCCTCACGACGCCTTCTTGTTCACAAATACTTATACATATACATTGATGTTGTATTAGTTGCCTAAAAACGCTTTGAGATTGCCTAACTTGCACCTAAAAATATATAAAATTTATTCAAGCGTTTGAACGTCGTGTTTAGGTGGAAAAGAAGCAATCAGAAGAGAAATGTAGACAAGAAGACGTCTCTAGGCGTGAAAAACTATTGGAAAAACTTCGTAAGGAAGACGAGCAATATCTAAACACAGTGACCATGATTTTGGAGGATTATAAAAAACAAGATAAAGTCATCGAACCGATAATTAAATGCCTGAAAAGTGGATATTGTTCTTAATATTATGTTCTAAAGAAAATAAATTTCGAAGTGTAAAACTTTGTTACTTTGAAAAAATAAATTATTTGGGTACAAATTGAATGAGATTGGAACTATTTTAAATTTTCTTTGAGGAAAACATCAAGAATTGAAACATTCTAAAGTGAACAAAGTGAACATTTTTCAACCTTGGTTCAGAAAATTTTTATTTTTTTTCTTTTAATAAAAAATCCTCCAATTTTTTGGAAATTTTTTTCAATATTTTTACAGCATAAAATTTCTTATTTTTTGGGAGTAACAATAAGTATTTTTCATTGGAAAAAAAAATTCTAGGTTTTTTTTTGGGAGAAAATGATTCCTCAATTTTTCTAGTGTAGGTACATAAAAGTGTTTTTTTTGTTTTTTTTTCTTTTGAGACAAAATATTTCTTGATTTTTTTTGAAATGAGAAATCTTTCAATTTTTGGGAACCCTTGAAAAGAAATTCTTGATTTGTTTGGAACAAAACCAATTTCTCATTCATCATTTTCTGTTTGTTTGTTTTTTTGAATAAAAATTCTTCCATTTTTTCAATAGATTTTTTTTTGAGTAAAAAGGTTTTCAATTTTATTGGGGAGAAAATTTTTCAAATTTTTTTTTGAAAGTGAAAACATTTCACATTTTCTTTAAATTTCCCAATTTTTTTAAAATAAAAATATTTAAAAAAATTTTTGTTGAAAAATTTCTCAATTTATCAAAAGTGAAAACTACAAAAAGAATTGTCAATTTTTTTTTGAAATAAGAATTTTTGTAATTTTTTGGACTTGAAGAATGTTTTTAATTTTTTGAAAAAAAATTCTCGTGTGTTTTTCTTTTTAAATAAAATTTCATTTTTTTTTCATCAGAATAAAAGTATTTATCAGACTTTTGAGAAAAAAATCTCGATTTTTCAGAATGAGAAATCTTTCAATGTTTTGGACACCTAATTTTTAAAAAAAAAATTTTATTATTTATTTATTAAAAGGATTTTCCAAATTTTTATGTTTTTTTTTTCTAAATTCAATTTTTTTCAACTTCTCAATTTTCTTTTCATATGGAATAGGTAATATTTCTCTTGAAAATATTTATCACTTCGTTTGGAAAAAATCGTTCAACTAAAAAGTGGACTCACTTGTGTTTTTTTTTGTTTTTTTTTTAGTTTTAAAATGATTTTATGCACGAAATTGTTTATTAAAAATTTTCAAACGCCAAAATAATTTTTTTCCGGAAGATATTTAATAAAAAAATATTTTTATGCAGAAATTTTCAGTATTTTTTTTCTTCAAATAATTGATTTTCTTTTGGGTTTGGCTAGAAATCTGAAATGAGGGGTCCAGAATAGACACTTTAGATGGAACCTACATTTACACTAATTACTTTGCTTACCTATTTCATTGGGCTATTTTTCTCAGACAACAGTATATCCAATAGGTATGCAAATAAATTATGAAATCAAGAACGAAATTTATGTAAGAGACAAACAAACAATAAACAATATTCAAAATTGATAGGTACAAAAAATAATATAAAATCACAAATGAAGAAAATCTAACAAATATTCACAATTGATAGTGTTCATGGCAAATAAAAAAATAATAAAGGAAAATAGTTGTACACACAGATGAATTTCAAATCATCAATTTGTTCATATATAAATAAATCAATGCTAAAGAGAAGAATTGAAGATGATTTAAGTAGGGCTCAAGCCCGAAAGCGCCCCCATTGGCTGCGCACCTGGTAGTGTTTCTAATGAAATTTAATCCATCGTAATGATTTGTAGAATTTTTAACAAATTCGATGACATCGTTATATAAAAGCTTATCGATATCTTTGGCCCAAATGAAATCCATATGATTGAATTTGTCGAAGTTGACTCTTACCAAACCTAAAGGTTTGGTGATTTTTTGATATAGACTTTTTATATCCTGGAAAATTGAATTTAGGTTTAATGAAATTTTAAGATATACTACGATTAGACAATAGACATGTAATGCGTTTTACGAGTAGCATATTTTCTCACTTACTACAGGAGGTGAAAAGATATCATTTTCGCCGTAATAAATTCTAATCGGTACGCTAATCCTGCTGAGATTATATTCAGGAGGAAAAGCTCGACCATAATGTTCTATATTTCCTTCCATCCCATAGTCGTAGTGATGAAATGTTCCTGTTGAAATTAATGTTTTTGGTTTCGATTTCGATGCGAATAAATTAGCTCAATCATTTATTCTTATGTAAAAATGTACTCACTGTTTCTGGTTAATTGCGTAGAGTGGATCAAATTTTTAACAGATGTTCCGGTTGGAAAATTAGTCTTGATCATTGGAATCAACGACTGTAATAATATAGTCCCTAAGATTATAAGCTTATTTTTATTGATAACATGCAAAATGGTTCGAGTCTACTTGATGAAATTCTCACAGAATTTAATTGCTCTGTGTCTTTTCCAAAGATACTGTACATGATGTGGTCTTTGCAAGTATCGGGATCAATGCAGGCCAGTTTCGTAAAGACTTGAGTCTCTAAGCTGTCTTCTAAAAAAACTCCCTTTCTGTACGAATCTGGTAGTTTCTGTGTGTGAAAATAGTATTTAATTTTTAAAAATATTATTCGAATTGATGTCAATTACTAGAAAAATGTGCAATGAAGGCGAGAGCGAGGTACAAAAAGCAAAAGGTGCATTTGAACTGCGCACTGGTTTTTCTAGGGTTTTGAGCTCAATTTTTTTTTCGAAGGAAAGGAGAGTTGAAAATTTTGTAATGTCGAATAAGTACCTTATGATTTTTCCTACACAAAAATAGTTATTTTTTCTGTAGGTATATAACAACCAATATTCATACTTTTCTTGCTCCGAAAAAATTAAGACAAATATCGATTTTTTCTCATAAAAAGAATAAGAGATTATTTTTTCAAAAAACTGTTTTTTCTGCTTGAAAATGAAGAAATTTTTACCTAGGTACTCCAAAAAAGATTTTTAAAAATTGTAACTCCATAAAATTGGGTAAACGATTTTTTACTTCGAAAAATTGAGTGTTTTTTAGCACAAAAAAAAAATAATGAAGATTTTTTTCTAAATAAATAATATACGACACTTTTTCTTCAAAAAAATTTAAAATATCACTTCCTCCAAAAATATGAAAACATTTTCCAAAAATAGTAATGTCTGTCTTTAAAAATGTGAGATTTATTTTCTCACAATCAGAAAAAAATTAAATAGATTCTTTTCAAAAAATGAATAACTACAAAAATAATGATAAATAAAAATATTGAGACGAAAAATTGAAAAATTTATTTCTTTGGAAATTGAAGATTTTATCGAAAAAATTACACACGAAAACGTGGTTTTCCTTTCGGAAGACTTAGGGGAAACAATAATTGGAAGATCAAAATGAATGAGGAAAATTTTTTTTTATGTTTTCTCAAAAAAAAAATCCATAAAATTGGAAGCCTTTTTTCCAAAAATTTGGAAGATGATGAAAATTTTCCCTAAAATAATTAAAAGATTTCTTCCCCTCCCCTCCTCAAAAAAGAGTTTTTTCTCAAAAATGAAAATCAATGATTTTTTTCTCCAAAAATATGAAAAAAATTTTCCAAAAAAGTACTTAATGATTTCAGTTTTGAAAAATGTGAGATTTCTTTCTCCGAAAAAAAGAGAGAAAAATCTTATTCTTTGATCGAATAAATGAAAGACAACGTAGGCCTATGTTTTTTGCAGCGAAATCAAGATTTTAAAAAAAATTAGAGAGACCCCCTCCCCCCGAAAAATGTTGAGACTTTTTGAGAGGAGGAAAAAAACGGAAGATTAAATCAAATAAGGCTGAGGCAAAAATTGATAAATGTTATTTACATCAATATTTTTCAGATTCACATTTTTTTCTTGAAAAAAAAAAGATGAAAGATTTAGGTATTTTTCTCATAATTAGCTAGTAAACGATTAAAAGACTGATATTTTTCTTTGAAAATTGGAGACGAAAAAGTGATATTTTCCTCCAAAAACTGAAAGACCCTTTCCCCTCAAATGGTAAGACTTTTTTTGAAAAAAAAAGTAATAATAAAAGATTTTTTTCAAGAAAAATTGAAAGATTAAAATTTAAGAGAAAAAAAAATCGATAAGGTAAGTAGGTACGTATGTATGTTTTCTTGAAAATTCGAAAGATTTCTTCTCCATGAAAAGGCGGAAGGGAAATACATATTTTTTTTATATTAAAAGGATTTTTTGCTCAAAAAAAAAAAAACTTGAAGAAAAGAATGAAGAAGAATTTTTTTTTGAAAAATTTTATGATCTTTTTTTCTGAAAAATTGGAACCAGAAACAAAACAAAAAATTGAGATTCTTTTTTTTTCTTCAAAAAAATGGGGAAATTTTTTCCTCTAAAAACTTGCGAATTGTTGGTCTGGAAAAAATGTTTGCTTTGAAAAAATTGTGAGATTCAAGAATTTGAGAAAGGTTTTTATTCCTAAAAGAATGAATGAGAGTGTTTTTCAAAGAAATTGATAAGATTTTTTTTTCTGCCAAAAAAAAAATCAGTGATTGATATTTCTCGGAAAAAATGTTTTCCAAAAAAATTGAGTAATTTTCTAATGTCGATTCCTAGAAATTGAAATAGGTACATATTTTTTAGGTAATTCAATAAAATGTCCAAAAATTAATTTGATAAAATATCAAGTGTGAAGGTTTTTCATAGAAAATCTCACAAATTCAAAATCATCGCATGGGGTCTCATTTGGCTCTCGCCGTCAGTGCATAAAAAATGTTGATTTTTTTTTTTAGAATTCGATAATTTATAATGTACATACGTACATTTTAATCTTATGCAGACATGGCTTACATTTATGTTCATCATTTCAGCATATGAACCCCATGATCTGATCACTGAGGTTGCGTGAGGAATGGCGGCAGCAGGACTCAAGCTGATTTGGAATTTGACTTTCTTGTTATATGCGGGTAAAATAGAAGCCATAATGTAAAATATAGTTGCTCCCAATGAATATCCAATATGGACTAATTGTTCGTTCCCATTGCTCTTCAAAATATGATCGATAGCCGCGGGTAGGTCGTAGACACCCATTTCGTGGAAACTGGATAAATCAATTTTGAAATTACTGCTTGTGCTCACAGTATCTCGGTTAAATTATAGGTTAAAAAATTTGAAAATAGAAGAAAATATAAGACGTTTGATGGATGGAGTTGAAGAGTTGGTATAAAAAAAATTCTGCATAAAATTTTCTATAAAATAAATTTTTGTAAGAAGTAGATTTCATCATCACATCAGTGAGACTCCTTTGATTTTTGTGATCTAAATATGAAAATTTAATTTTTTTTATCTCCATGAATAGTTACGCATCAACAGGTCATAAACAATACTTGAAAGAAAATGAAGTAGGTCAGTTAGGAGAGGTTCGCGAATTGTCTCGAAAATCTCGTCAAAATTCTTTTAATATAAAAAATAATATTTCGAGAATTAAAAAAGTGAATCCGATAAGATTATTAGAAAGAATACCTACCTAAAATCCCAGTATTCTTTTTCATCGGTTCTGTATTTAACATGACTTCTTGAAAAAGTATTTCCACGAGCGTTATCCATCCACACATCAAATCCTTCGTCAGCTAATTTGTAAGCTACACGAAAAATAAGCAGGTGTCTTAATTTACTATCATCCCACCTCATCAGATCTCGGCTTTGAAAAATTTACAATAACTTACCTAATGATTTACCAGGCCCATGTAATATCCAGGTCATCGACGAACTGAGTAAACCGTGATGCAAATATACTGGAATTCTTTTCTTACCTCCATGTCCTGATTTTCCATGAGGTATCCTATGCAATTCTAAAAAATATCCTTGTGATTCGACTATGTGTCCTTCAGCTGGGTATCCATATTTTCTAATGATTCGCAACTGTAAGTAAAAAATATTATTGCTGAAAAATGTGTTAGGAATCATTTTATCACACAAGGTAACCCATTAAATAACAAGAAAGATAATAGACATATCAGCCATTTTTTTCAAAAAAAAAAAAAAAAAAAAACAGACATCTAGAACTTTTATTAGGTAGGTATTTTATTTTATTTCGATTTTATTTTTTATTTTTTTAAATGTCTGTAAAGTGAAAAAAATTATAAACTTGAAAAAAAAGAAGAATAATTAGGAGAAAATTGTACAGGGTGTTCTTGGACCAGTGTATTCCCTTCAAATCAAGGGTGCAGCTACTCCAACTACACAAGTGTATGCATGTTTGCCGTCTCTAAGATTTGAAGGGACAAAGTTATGTATTCGTAATAGGTATTTTTTCAGAATGTCGTAACTTTGTCAATAATGAAGATAGACAAAATTTGTTCAAAACTTTTTTGTAAAACTTTTCAAGTTCAACAAAATTGGTGATATCCATGTTTTGCCTAACTCTAAAATTGAAAAAGCTACTAGAATTTAAAAATTTGTACACATTATAACTCCTTCGATTTTCAAGTTAGACAAAATTTGTTGGAATAAATTTTTGTTGATTTTTTTTTGTTCTTACAAAATGAGCTAATAATGTTTTGCCTAACTTCAAAATCGAAGGAACCACAACCATTTGAAAAATAAAAAGAGGCAAATTTAGAGGAAGCCACCCTCCATAATTTTTTAGTGGTTGTGATTCTTTCAATTTTGAAGTGGGCAAAACATAGATAGCTTATTTGTAGAGAACAAAAAGATCAACAAAAATTGATTTTTACAAATTTTGTTCAACTTAAATATTGAAGAAGTTATGATGCATTTTCGCATAAATTTTCAAATCCTTGTAGCTCCTTCGATTTTTAGGTTAGACAACATTTATAAGAATCAATTTTTGTTTATTTTTTTGTGCTCTACAAAATAAGCTATTAATGTTTTGCTTAACTCCAAAATTGAAAGAACTGCAACGATTTGAAAAATGAAAAGAGGCGAATTTGGAGTAAGTCAGCCCATTTTTTTTATTTTTCAAAAATTGGACGACTTTTAGACAGTTGGTCAGACATTTTGAAACATATTTCATTTTTCCTGCTCAACTGAACCAAAATACATCTCTAAAGTCAATCGCCAACATATTTACCAATAAAAAAAAAGAACTTACCGGTGTCAAATACGTATCAGAATCATTAGACGGAGCTGGCGAATCTTGAAAAAAATTGAAAAAATCAGATATAGTATCGGCATCAGAATTTAGTATTATAGACGCGAAAACAATAATTACGCCGAAAATTTTTTCACGAATCATTTTCACGGTCATATTAATGTAACTCTCTCTTTAAAGAGATTCTGGAAAGTGATTACAGTAGGGAATTTGATCTTCATTTTATACTACATAATTATAATCACGAAATGAAATGAGCAAATAACTTTTAATTTCATTTTTTATGAATTTGATACATTGATAAGAAGAATAAATTGATAGGTGAGTCGTTGGAATCCCCATTTATAATTTTATGCAAGAAATGCATATTTCAATTTTCAGTCAAGTACTTGCAGGTACAACAACGTAATAAATTTTCATTATCGGAGCTAGTTAATTAGATTGTAATGAACGTACTGTTATGGTTGATCTTAAGATTCAGAAATTTTTCGAGAAAATATCAATTTTGATTAGTGATATATACATAAACAACAAGTTATCGCAAATTTGCACGTGTAGTTGTAAACTTCGTACTATTTTATATGCAATTCTGCAATATGCGCTGATAAAATTCATCGAGTTTAGATAATTTCACGTCTCGACATTTATATCAACTCGATATTTGTCAAATATTGTGATTTTAGCAAAATCGAGAATTTGTAATTTTTGAAAACTCATTTTAAGGACGATTTTCCAAAGTCTAAAATATGTACATAGGTATACTTGATTTGTAAAAATGGGCAAAATATTAGTTCCTCGATTTTGCTGAAATTTTGATATGTGACTTGCATCGAGATAAACTGTGTCTTGCCATGAACTTTTGACCCTCGGGTCTTAGGTCATCTGAGAGGAGGTGATAGGTCGCGAAAATAACTTCATTCCCTAATTTCAGAGAAATTAGATAATTAAACATTTTCAACTCATCATAACATTTATGTGACATGTATTATGTTCATTTTTGTTTTAAGATCATTAAAGTTGTTCTCTTTCGTGAGAATTGATTCCTAATTTTTATCCCCCCCCCCAAATTAGTTTTAGAGGTGGTACCTTTTGGCACCCTCACTTTTTCAAAAAAAAAATCTGACAATTTTTTTTTAACGTCGAATCTAAAGTTGTGTCTTTTTTGTTACAAAATAATCCATTTTTATATTCTTTATCAAAAATTGAGGTTTTGTTACCAAAAATTTGAGAATTTTCTTTTTTCAGAACAAGTCGAAAAATTTCTTCACAAACCTTAAGACATCCTTATTTTCACAGAACAACCTGAATGTTTTTCACAAAGAAATTCTAAATTTTATCATTTTACCAATTTTTTTTTACAGAAAATAGAAATTTTTTTCAAATTAAAAAATTATTTTTTTCACAAAAATGTCTAGACTTTTTTCCACAAACAAGTCAAGAAATTTTTTTCACCAAAAAAAAAAAATAAAATAAAATAAAGTGATCTGGGAAGTTTTTTCTTCCGAAAATGGAGTGTCAAAATATTGGTCATTTTCATTTTTTTTTTGGCCAAATTTAATGATTATAGCTGTCATTAAAATCAGACTAAAATCATGAGGAATATCACGTTCAATTGCCTAGACCAAATTCTAGAACGAATTTTTAAAAAAAATAATTTTTCACAAACTACTCTAAAAATGGTTATTTTATGCTTTTTAGGTATTACAACGTTCAGCAAGAGTAGAAGCAGTTCATGTTCCAGAAGGTTTTGAAAAAAAAATATCAAGAACTCATCAAAAAAGGAAATCAACAAATAGTCAACAGCTGGAAAATCGTAGGAAACGGATAAGAAATTGCTAAAGAACAGACTGAGAACTAGGTGAGCTTGGACTTGGAGGAAGGAAAAAAATCATTGTGTTAAAATTCAAAATTTTTAATTGAAGATTTTAAATGCTCGAATTTGCTCACTGTTGAGGTATAAATTTCACATTTTAGAACAAAACCGAGCATTATTTATTGAATTTTTTAGCAGCAAAATTCATTTAAATTTAAATTTCAAGTTTTTTTAATTTAATAGGTATTTTAATTTTTTTTTATTGTAATTTTTGAAAAATTTAACCATGCTCGAATTTACTCATCAATGAGAATCACTCTTTTGACACATTCAACAACAAACTCGAGCTTTTGAAAAAATTTGATTTAAGCCTCGAAATATTGATTTTTTTCATTTCAAAATGATTTTAAAGCTCCTTTTACTCATTTCAGACCTTACGTTAGAAGCTAATTGAGTAATCGATGGTCGACATTACAGAGGAGTATAACAAAACAATGTTGAAAAATCGGTGGGTGCCAAGTCTCAATTGGTGAGTGTTACGATGATTGGTATTTATTTTATATTTTTAGCCTGAATCAGGTTCCATTATAAATAGATCTATTTTGACTAGACGTTTTGCACACGCCTCTATTTGCCTGCCTCGATTCTTCATAACGTTGCCTAACAACGCCTTAATTACTAAACTGAGTGAAATGCACTCGAATGCTATGTTGGTTGCCTAACGACGTCTTCTTGTTTCGCTGATGTTGTATGAATTGCCTACAGATCGTTGATATTGCCTAACTTTAAAATTCAATCGTTTGAATGTTGTGCTTATAATAAGAAAGGGATAAAAAACAATTAAATGAGAAATGAAGACAAGAATATGTCTCAAAAAAAATAATTTCAGACGATTATAAAAAGCAAGATAAAGTCATCGAACCCATAATTAGGTAAATGTCTGAAAAGAGGATATTGTTCTTAACTTAAAAAAAAAATAAAAAAAAAATAAAGTCCAAAGTAAAAAAGTTTAATACATTAAAAAATGAGACATTATTTACAAATAAATAAAAATGAGAATTTAAATTAATACATAGGAACGTCTCCAAATTTATTTGGAAGACTTAGGTTTTATAAAATATTTAGCTTCGACAAAAGGCATCTTCGAGACGGTAGCATTGTGCAAATTGTCACGAATATTTACCCTTATATCTGTCTTGGATTTGGCATAGGATGTTTGTACATATCCCATGGCTACATTTACCCCCAAAGAGGGAGCTGGGCAGCCACTGGTGACTAATCCTACGACTTCGTCGTTGAAACCGATTATTTTGCTGCCTTGACGAGCCGGTGCTCCTCCAACTTTAATCACGCCAATACGTTTTTTGTAAGTGCCATTTTTGATCTGGTGCATTATTACCGAGCTGCCTGGGAAGTCGAGGTCTGTTTTACGTCTCTTTCCTGTTGGAAAATTCTTTGGGGTTAGTTTTTGATATATTTTTGAGTAATATTTTGGGAGGAAATGAGGAATTTGATCCTTGAGGGTGCTTACCAATGGTCCAGGTGAGTCCAGCTTCAACAGGGGTGGTGGTTTCGTCGATATCGTTGCCATGTAAACACAATCCAGCTTCCAATCTATAAAGCAAAATTTTCATTAGTCTCATCTCATTTCAAAATTACTCCATATTATTAAAATGCAGCAGCTTTTCGAGGCATTTAGTACTCACCTAAGAGTATCTCGAGCTCCCAATCCAGCCAACTTGACGAAATCGCTCTGCAAAAGCCTATTTACAATTTCTTCGACGTGTTTGGAAGGTACAGATATTTCGACACCGTCTTCTCCGGTATATCCACACCTCGTAATACGACAATTTTCCACTCCTGCCACCTTAGCTTCTGTGCTAGTCATAAAATGCAAGTTTTCCAACTCAATATTCACGTAGGGTTTCAAAATACTCGCAGTTTTAGGTCCCTGGATGGCAATCAGGGATTGTTCGGATGAATCTAGGAATTCCACGTTGACGTCTTTACCGTTAGATTTGAACCATTGCTGCAAATTCATCGATTTGGAAATTATAATCCGCTCAAGAATTGGAAATTATGGTGGGGAGGGGGTCAAGATGCTTACCAGTCTGTCGAGGAGTAATTCTTTGTCTATGAATTGTCTCGAAGCGTTTGATACGATGTATAACGTGTTGTCTGAGATTTTGGTTACGATAAAGTCGTCGATGATGCCACCGTTGGCGTCGTTTACGAATAAACTGAGGGCACTTCGTCCTGGTTTCATGCCTGAAAGTGAAAAATAAGTTTTTTTTTGTTAGATTTCATTGGCTGGGTGAAATTGGACCAGATTTGGGGTAATTTTCACGATGCTCAAGTTTGCTGAATTATGTGAAATGTACTTGAGCACATTTAGTAGCAAAGTCGAGCATAATTTTTTTCGTGTTAATTTTAATCCTGAAGCGAATTAATTGGTTTTTGAAGATTTTTGGAAATTTTTCTCAAGTGCTCGAACTTAAAGCGGGTTGTGAAGCGAGTATGATACACATTTGGGAGCAAAACGAAGTATTTTTGAGTCATTTTTGAATTTTTATTTCATGATATAAAATTGGTGTATTTTTTAGAAATTTATTAAAATTTTTTGGATTTTTTTTTTTTTAATGCTCAGATTTGCTCGATAATGTGGTAGTATTAATTCACAGTTGTGTGCAAAGTCGAGCAATATTTTTTTTACGTCTTTTGAAGTTGCATACCAAATAAAAATTTTAAAGAGTGGATTAATCAGAATTGTCATAAAATAAATCAATATTCAAAATTTTGAATTTCCAATTTTGAATTTGAGCCAATTTATAGCTCTGGGAATTTTTCTTTAAAAATCCTAAATTTGGTTAAAAATCAGCAATAATCGGGGGAAAAAATTAAACCCATTAAAAAATTCAACTCACCAGCCACATCAGTCACACACAACGATTCGATAAATTCCACAGCATTTTTTCCACGTACGTAACTTTGCAGCATATGAGACACGTCAAAAATGGAGCAATTGGACCTCGTATGCAAATGAGAAGCACTTATACTGGCATCTTCATATTGAATGGGTAAATAGTATCCCGCGAAGTTGACCATTTTGCCTTTTTGATCGACGTGCAAATCGTACAAACTGGTTTTCTGAACTTCTTCAACGGGTTTAGGCTTGACTTGCGGGGATGTCGACAAAGGGCGTCCTGCAAAACACAATTTCATTTTAAAATTTCAATACACTTTCACGATAAAAATTATCGACTCAAAAAAAAACTCACGAAATTTATGGGGTGCCCCCGAAAAAGTATTAAATTCACGTTTGGCGCAAGCGCATTTGACTAATTCGCGTATTACACGGTTCGATTTCATTTTGAATTATGGAAAACCACACTAGACGAGATTGACTAAAATGTGAGGATTTTTTAATCGACCAGATGTCTTATATAGGAAATTTGAGCTTTGATTGTGAGTTTATCGGATGTGAACTGACAACACGAGATCATCAGCAGGGGGTCTAATTAGTGTAATCTTCGGTTGAAAGGTTAAATGTTAAATGTGAAACGTGAATCGAATGAAAACATGCGTAATTAAAGTATACGAGATGGATTAGAATCGATATTGAGCAATTATACCGATAATAGTGATTGTTAAATCGGTTCGGTGAAAAATATTCTATGCTGTTGAAATTTGATATAATTTACATATAAAATTTTATACTAGGTATACTTCTTAATTTGGTTTGATGATTGATGCGTGATTTTAATTTATGCCTTCGATTGAGTCGTAATCTATCGATTTGGACTCGAGTGAGCTCACGTTGCAAGCAAATGCAGCTTATTGCGTTGTATAATTTTTTGGTTGAAAGGAGAAATTTGCTTAATTTGATATTGTTCATAAATATGTACTTGATCTTGAAAAAAAATTGTAAAAATTACCCTCTCCCCACAAAATTGAAAAATATTACTTTGACAAGTCATCCCATCACTTCTATTAATTTTTTTCAATTTTTTTTTTAACCAGTTTGAGAAGCTGTGGATTTATTAGGGCGCGTAATAATAGTTTAAGGTTCACGATTGTTTTTTCACTTGTGTAAATTTTCGACGTCACCGAAACCTTCATTGAAAACAGCCACGTTTACGTAATTTAGAAGGCAAATCCGATTAATCGAACGGTGTTGTTCCAACTTTTCCTAATTAACTTGATTATATTTAGTTTTTATTATCAAAAATATTTGTTGTGGATGGTCTCGAGATTTTTCGAGAAAAATTGGGAAAATCCTAAAATGTCTGTAGAGATCGACACCAAGGCATAGAATTCAAGTTAGAAAAATTTATGTATCTTTTTTAGAAGTATATTTTCAAAGAAAAACAATTTGAAAAACAATAAAACTCCGGTTTTTTCAACTTCGAAATTGAAATTTCTGACTGAAAAATTTAAGAAATCATGATGGAAGTGGCTTGAGAAACTATTTTTTAAAAATTTGCTTACCTACTAAAAAAAAAAAATTAATTACGAAATTCAACTTATTTTTTGAAAAAAATCGGTCAATTAAAATATATTAAATAAAAAAAATAAAAAAAAAGTGTTTTAGAATAAAAATAATTTTGAGGTTTTTTTGGGGGAAATTTATTTGAAAAAAAAGAAATAAATTTCCTATTAAAATTTATTTTCCAAAAAAGTTGAGGGTTGATTTTTATATATTTCAAAAAAATTCTTATTTCCTAAATTTTGTTAGAAATTTTTGTTTCTAATTTTTTATGAACTTATATGGGAATTGGTATTTTTTTTAAATTCAAAATATTGTTCGAAAAATGAATTAATAAATAACAACATTGTGTTTGGTTGAATTTTTAAAAATTTGTGTTTGGTTTCCTAAATTTTTCAGGAATTTTTGTTTCCAATTTTTTTTTTTTTTTTTAAGTAACGAAATTTGTACAATGTGCTTAGGTGTAAATAAGTATAATATAAAGAAATAATGCTGTCTCCTACAAATGTTTGTTAAAAATCAAAACAACTTTTGCTGCACTGATCATTCTTTGATCAAATTCAAAAATACTTGAGTTGAATTGAAATCTAAAAAAATTGTTTTTTAGTTTTCTCTGATTTGGTTGGTCTTTGAAAAAAATATGAATGAATAAAAAACTGAGTAGGTATAACTTTTAAATTTAAATTTGTTTTTCGGCAAAATTTAAAAAAACTTTCGATGAAAAAATTTCCTATTTTCAATATTAAAAATATTTTCCAAAAAATTTGATCTAGGTACTATTTTCATAAACATTTTGTAATTTAAAAAATAGGCACTCCAAAATAATCATTTTTGGAAAAAATTTAATTTTCAGCACAATTTTGAAAAATTGCAGTTTTTAAAATGAATAGGTATGATTTTTTCCCCAAAAAATTGAAGAAATGTGTTTTCGCAGGAATTAAACTGCCCATTTTGAAATAGGATTCTGAGAAAAATGGTTAAATGATTTTTGACTAATATGTATTTGGAGTAGAATAAGGCTCTTTCATGTAAAATATCAAACGCCGCATAAATACGTTCGTACAATTGAATTAAAAATAACTCAGAACCCATGTCAAACTTTGCTCCATGGGAGGTGGAAGTTGGTTTAAACTCGGTAACCTTGTGTAATCAGAAAAGAATTAATTTTTTGTTTTAATGATACGTTGTACTAGACACCTTGCATAACATATTATCAACTTTGATAAACTTTCGTTTCCAATGATAAAATGTAGTTAAATTAGTCTGATTTTAATGAAAGTAAATTTAATGAAATTTACGAGCTACGAATAAATGCACTGTAAACATCTAATTACGACCAACCAAGAGGTAAAAAATTTCCTAAAAATTGTATTTGCTCAATTTAATGATTTAATTGATACTACTTTGAAGATCGACGGTTTGGTATTGACCAAAGTTCATCACCTTTCCAATAACTGAGTTTGGTTCAACTCTTATTTAATTATGGTAGTTGATCCTGCGAATTTATTACGAGCAACTTTTCTAATTGTAGTGTTGATGTAAGTGGAATTACATATTGGTCGTTTGAAGGGAAATTAGACTTTACGGAAGAATAAAAGATTTGCAGGAGCCTCAACTGGTTGAATCATCCAGCTCGAAATTATTTCTCATTCGAATAATAACGAATGAAATGTCGATAAAATATTTATTGAGGAATTTCTGAACAAAAATAAGCATCCTGAAGTATCGTCCTGTTTATTATTTTATTAATTACGTTAAAGACCACGTCTGTCCAATTTTCACCACCTGCAAAAAAAGAATAACAAAATTTTATTCCTTTTCGTAACAATTCCTTTTTTGAATAAAATGAGAAATATTAAGTCACCTGTGGAAATAGAAATTACCAAAAACTGGATCTCCCAATTTATACTGACGTGCAAAATTATACGTATTAAATCCACTCCTCAATCCAACCCTGATTAAAAAAAAAAAAAAAAAAAAACAGTTTCAGAAAGCAGAAAAATTGTTGGGTAAATTCACGAGCTTACTTTTCTTTGCGTTTGATCCATCCCTTAAAAGCTGACTTTCCAGACTGTTTATAAATTAAGAAAATATTCCTACGAAAACCTGTTGATCAAAAGTTCAAATCAGCATGTGCAAATTCTCATCTAATCACACTGTTCAATTCGAGTCTTACTTTTATCCGCAGCCCAGTCTGTGTTTTTGTATTCGGATAATACCTCCCCGTACTCGATCTTATCCCCTGGTATGTTGCCCACAAGCCATAGATGGTATTCTTTTAAAATAGCGTAGGTTCTATTAGGAACATCAGGGTCTGAAAAAGTGAAGGAATTTTATCAATGAGCTATTTGTACAGACCAATTTTTTTTTTATGATATGTACTCGTCAAAATGATGGTATAATACGAATTCGGGTCCGCGTCCCATTTCACAGTTGGTTGGTCTGCGGTCAGTTCTCTGTTGAAAATGTAAGTGTCCGGGGAGATGTTATATTTCGGCCAATTTACCTGGTAATGAGAAAAAGGTAGTATAATATGAGCTGTGGTAGATCAATTGTGATTTTAAAGCTGGAATCGTATTTTCCGCGAAATTTTAACCCATTTTGATATGTCACAAGGTGGTCTTCGAAATCACTTTGAAATTTGAGTACCTTCCTCAAAAATTTGAGGAGAAAAATCACCTAAACTCTAACATAGGTATGTGACTGATCAAAATCTATTGGAATTCAGCGTCGATTTTAAAAATGAAAAATATTTTTGTGTTGATGAAATTAGTGTCAGAAACACTTTGTAATTTGAGTACCTTCCTAGTTCCTACCTTCCTCAAAAATTTGAGGAGAAAAATACTTTCAACTCGAACATAGGCATGTAACATATCAACATGTATTAAAATTTTGCGCTGATTCCGAA